>JAWNOQ010000206.1:0-147365 GCA_035045865.1 Drosophila austrosaltans | reverse complement strand
ATACAGGGTACATAACAACACACAGACATGGAACTGGACTACCATATGTCTTGGTAGAATCCATGTTTGGCAAACAATTGAAGTTTCTTGTAGATGCAGGATCTACAGTAGAGCTGGCAAAACATCGATGTTTGTCCACATCGATGTTTCGATGTTTTTTATTTGAAAACATCGATGTTTCGATGTTTTTTATTTGAAAACATCGATGTATCGATTAAACATCGAAGTTAGTAAACGAATTTTTTATTTTTTCATCTATTTAACCCTCTAATGCTGTTTTCTAAACTATTGGAGGAAAATAAAAGGAACAATTTTTTTTAAAGTAAATAAAGGCTTCTAAACTCAAAAATGAAATCAGAAAAAATCTAGAAGTTTTTGTTTAGCTGTCAGGTGCAAAAAAGGTAATAAGTGTCTCAAGGCACTCTTGGGCATCTGAGCGTAAAAAAAAGTATTGAATAGATATGTTCAATTTATTTATTCGTATGGTATACTTTGAAAGAATTTTTTGTTGAAGTGCAGCATAAATGTAAATTACATTTTTCACAAATGCATTGAGTTTGTGATGATTTACAGAGCTTGCACCGTCTTTTACTTTGCCGATCCAACCAACTCGGGAAGTGGTTGACTTGGTCAAAACGTAATTCCGCTATTGGATGTAAAGTTTTTTTTTCCAAGTTTAAGCCCAAGCTGTGATGGTCGTGCCCGTGGAGTTTGAATTAATTGTTTTGTTTGGGAAAAAGGTGACCGGTCTGTTCGCAAAGATGGTGACTGTATCTGGCCCTGTTCAGATAGGGTGCTGACTGACCAATCCTTCAGCAATTGACTCGCGAAAATCGGGAAGTTGCATGAATTTGTCACTGATCCCGTTTTGTTTTTGGATTCGCCTATAAAGAATATAAGCATTTGTTGCTGCCATATCAATACAATGGTAAAAAATTCTAGTAGCAGCATCTCTGGTTTTTGCTTTGATGTGATAACGGCCCATAAGTCCATCCATGAGATCGACGCCACCCATATGTGCGTTATACTCCCGAATAATTTCCGGGCAGTCAATATCTATATGTTGCTTTGTCTTCCTGTCATAACGGCCAGTCTTAAGTGGACTTTCATTTAAACTTTCCGCAGCAAATGGTTTAACATCTACGTAAGTTGAGAATAAGCGAACGGCCCTGCTGTCCTTCCAAAGTACATTACTGACTTTGATTCCGTATGACGTACCTACGAACTCAGCCGAAAAACCTCTCGGCTTTTTGTTAATAATTTTATCGTCAGGTAGCTTGCAATTGGGAATTCGATTTGCACGCACTGTGCCAAGGCTATAAATACCCTTTGCTCGCAAATATACCATTAGAGGCAAAGAGGTATAAAAATTGTCGAAGTACACGATGTGGTGTTTAACTCTTGTACTGTTTTGGTCAAACGTACTACTACGTACATTGGTTGTTACGCAATGACAGGTGCTGTTTAATTGCTTCGAATTTTGTGCGGTTCATACTGGATTCAATGGGTCCAAAGGCATTTTTTCCCCAGTAGCTTCTCATACTCGGGTAGCGATACATTGTCATATATATCAAAATTCCGATGTAATGATGAACATCTTCAATGTTCATTTGGAATCTTGTTGTTATATTCTCCACTAAAGCTGTACGTGTGGTTTCTTCGACTATCATGCCCATGATTTCGGAATCAAAAAAATAACAAAATATCTCCAAAAGAGTTTTGAGCTTCATTATTTCAACCGGCAATGAAGAGTCGCCTTGAAAAGCAACGTTGTTTACAGGCAACTGCATAGATTTCTGACGCCACATAAATTTGCTCTGCTCCTTTGCTATTGATTCAATACCTATAAGATAATAGTTAACTAATCACATAATATGTAATAACATATCGCAATGTTGCCTTCTTACCAGTACCAGTAAAGCCACCAGAAGATGGCAAAGCCACGCCCACTATACCTTCAATAGTTGGTAGTGGCGATCGTGGTCTTTTTAGGGACTTCCTAATAGGCTCAGGCTGTTGGTCAATATTTTGCACATTTTCTTTATCGTTGCAAGCAAATGATATTGTGCTAACATCCTCTACAGCAGCCATAAGAGTTTCTACCACATTTAGATCATCTTCCTCGTCGTCACTTGACTCAGTGACTCGGACATTTTCCCATCGAAAGGGACTGTCTCAAACAATTCTAATAACTGTTCATCAGTTAAATCGGATAACTTGAATCGAACCGAATAAATGTACACACAAAATTGCAAGCAGCTGTGACGTAGCTGCTGGCAAAAAAAAGTTGCTTGCAGCCCCAAAAGTGTCTCAAGACACTTATCACTGTTTTTAAGTTACATCGTACATTTTTTACATATTTATTATTTTGTAAACGAATTTTAACTGTAAATAAACATACCTTTCAACAAAAAAATATTGAGCTGGATTGCTTCTATAGATTTTTTATTTTAATTTCTGCAAAACACTACATGCATCAGATCAAATTACACGCGCGAAAAAACACATGTTTTGTGTTTATTAAGAAAAAAAAGTACCGTTAAAAGCTTTGGAGAGCTTTTAAAGCTTTTTTCTAAATATTGTGGTGTGATTTAAAGCTCCAAGTTTTTTTTCTAAATTAAATAATAAAATAAGAGTCTGAAGACACTTTTGAGCGTTAGAGGGTTAATATTAACTTCATTGTTTAATATATGTACATATATTTAAAAAAAATAACAAAATAATGTTTTCCAAACAAATGAACATATTATAACTTAAATTAACAGTGTTTTTATTTTTTCAAAACAAATTAAATTAGGAAAATATTATTACTTATTTTAACAGTATTTAAAGTTTTTAAAAAATAATGAAATAACGAAAATATAATGATAACTTAACATAACAGTTTTGTGAGTTTTTCAAACAAATTAAATTATGAAAATATTATAATGACTCAACTTATCAGTTGTTTGAGATCCATTCATTTTTATTTAGGAAAACCAGCATATCCACATTTTTTGGCTTTAGTGAACTTCGTTTTTCACTCACTATTAAACCTGCTTTGCTAAACATACGCTCACTTTCAGTTGACGTAGCCGGTGTGCAGAGATATTTTTTTGAGCTCATCTTCAATGGCTTCAATGGCTCATCAGTCGAGATCTGAAAAAAGTTTAGTATTAATTATTAAGCTAGATTTTATATAGCATGAATTGCCTTCCAGTAGTAGTGATGGTACAAAATTTGCGAAAACATCGAAGATCGGCTAACGAACATCGATGTTTTATTTTCAAATTGAAACATCGATACATCGATATAACATCGATGTTCCGCCCAGCTCAAATCTACAGTATCATTTATTGACCTTTTATTTGTCCCTCCAGAACACCACATAAAACTAAAAGAACCAAAAGTAATTAAAACAATAATAAACTCACATACCTTACATTTAGTTTGCTAATTAAAGGTATTTGATGAGTTCAAACAAAATGGAACATTTAATTTCTTTTTTTTCAAGTTCCATTCATTTTTTGATGGCCTCATTGGCATTGATATGTTAAAATAATTACGTGCTAAGGTGGATGTAGATAAATTAATCCTACAAACACCCAACACGGAATTGGTTATTCATACAAAAAAAACATAACAGGCGAAAAACATGTTATTGAAGAGGCAACAAGATATATCGTTCAAATTCCTGTTGTTACAAAAGGAAGGGGCATTTTATTGCCCAGAAATTAGATTAGGTAATGAAATGGTTATTTCAAGTGGGATATATTCGGCAACAAATAATTTTAGCATGATGGAAATTACTAACTACGCAGATACAGAAAAAGTCATTTATTTTGACCAACTTTTAGGAGTAACGCCATACATAAAGGAGCAGTACATCGAGGTTAATTTGGCCTTTCAAAATGACTCAGATGTATTATCGAATTCATTTAATTTTCAAGAAAAAATTAGAACCAACCAATTAAACAATAAAGAGATTGAACTTTTAAAAAAATTACATTTACCAACAGTGTTAAAAATAGAATTCCTACAAAAGATGATATTCTCTTTATACTAGACCATATAGATATAATTTTAATGAAAGAAAAGAAGTAAAAGCACAGATAGAAATACTTCTTTATCAAAAAATCATTAAACATTCACCTTGGAGTGCGCCTGTATGGCTAGTACAAAAGAAATTAGACTCAACGGGACACAGAAAGTGAAGATTGGTGGTTGGTTATAGGAAACTTAACCCATTAAGGACTGACCATAGAACGGCTCGTACGATTTTGATCAAATTTTTATAGGCGTGCCTGGTGCATCATAGAAGTTGAAAGAAGAAAAAATTATATTTTTACCTGCCCCCACACCTGAGATATAGTATGGGTATTTAAATACCCAACAGGCCATGGTGTGACCTATTTTCACTAAGACCATTTTCCCAAAAATTAATGTGCCGTATTTTATTCACGTGTGCGTGTGATCGTTATTTGCGAAATGTTAAAAAAGGGGTTTCCCCAGAATAATTCTAAAGAAAGTCATGCGTACGAAAGTTTTTCAATTAAGTGGTTGTAGTTGGGAAGTGTGGTTCTTAGCTTCCCATTTTTGTAACTAGACATGATTCGGCGACAAAAAATTTTGACAGCTGCCGAGCTGGTAGCTATTCTTAATGATTTATCTGACGGAGACAGTGATACAGAAGAATATATGTACATATATTAACTTCATTGTTTAATATATGTACATATATTTAAAAAAATAACAAAATAATGTTTTCCAAACAAATGAACATATTATAACTTAAATTAACAGTGTTTTTATTTTTTCAAAACAAATTAAATTAGGAAAATATTATTACTTATTTTAACAGTATTTAAAGTTTTTAAAAAATAATGAAATAACGAAAATATAATGATAACTTAACATAACAGTTTTGTGAGTTTTTCAAACAAATTAAATTATGAAAATATTATAATGACTCAACTTATCAGTTGTTTGAGATCCATTCATTTTTATTTAGGAAAACCAGCATATCCACATTTTTTGGCTTTAGTGAACTTCGTTTTTCACTCACTATTAAACCTGCTTTGCTAAACATACGCTCACTTTCAGTTGACGTAGCCGGTGTGCAGAGATATTTTTTTGAGCTCATCTTCAATGGCTTCAATGGCTCATCAGTCGAGATCTGAAAAAAGTTTAGTATTAATTATTAAGCTAGATTTTATATAGCATGAATTGCCTTCCAGTAGTAGTGATGGTACAAAATTTGCGAAAACATCGAAGATCGGCTAACGAACATCGATGTTTTATTTTCAAATTGAAACATCGATACATCGATATAACATCGATGTTCCGCCCAGCTCAAATCTACAGTATCATTTATTGACCTTTTATTTGTCCCTCCAGAACACCACATAAAACTAAAAGAACCAAAAGTAATTAAAACAATAATAAACTCACATACCTTACATTTAGTTTGCTAATTAAAGGTATTTGATGAGTTCAAACAAAATGGAACATTTAATTTCTTTTTTTTCAAGTTCCATTCATTTTTTGATGGCCTCATTGGCATTGATATGTTAAAATAATTACGTGCTAAGGTGGATGTAGATAAATTAATCCTACAAACACCCAACACGGAATTGGTTATTCATACAAAAAAAACATAACAGGCGAAAAACATGTTATTGAAGAGGCAACAAGATATATCGTTCAAATTCCTGTTGTTACAAAAGGAAGGGGCATTTTATTGCCCAGAAATTAGATTAGGTAATGAAATGGTTATTTCAAGTGGGATATATTCGGCAACAAATAATTTTAGCATGATGGAAATTACTAACTACGCAGATACAGAAAAAGTCATTTATTTTGACCAACTTTTAGGAGTAACGCCATACATAAAGGAGCTGAATAGGGCTTCCGAGGAGAAGAAATAATTAACCCGATCTTCATTTGTTGAATTCACAATCTGAACTGATTTTATTTACTAAAATATTTGTAGGGACAGGTCTTAGAATCTAGGGGGTCACATATTTGGTGGTGGAATCTTAGTTCTAAAAAAACGCATGCATGAGTTCCACCAAACGGATGGTTTGGGGTGAGATCTATTTTAATCTAAGCCTGCGTTGGCCGTTAGATGCCTAGCTGAATGCTTCGACTAAAAATACACATATTCTCGGCATGTGAGCTAGGCTGAATTTGAATTGTACGTTACTTATTTATTCTTTTAAATGTGAATATTCAAATGTATTATTTTATACCGTTTCAACAATTACGGTGTTTAATTTTAAACATTCTGCGAAGGGCCGCCAAACGCTATCGTTTGAAGCCTTCTAGCTATATTTATTTTTCTTATAATGAATATTATTACAAGTATAATTAATATAATTGCTATTACTAAAGAAGCATGACCAGTTACATGATGGAAATTTAGACCAAAGAAATCTATGTGGTGGTCTTTCAAAGATTTTAATTCAATTTTTATTCTTTCAAATTCTGCTGTATGATTTATCATTTTGACTCCCACTGGATCCCAGATTATTTTCGGAATATCGCTAATATCCCCTATGTGTGAGGTCGCGATAACTTGATATGATTCTGACTGGATACTGTGATGAGCAACTAAAATCTTATCTTCGGTTCTAGCTGTGCAATCTGATCTAATGCTGAAAATACCTTGTTCAGGAATATCTACTAATTCCTGTTGTGCACTACCGCACTGGACTCTGGCTTTAGAATTAGGTGGAACTTTAAATAGCCAGCTACTTCTACTTTCTAGTTCGATCCAATATGATTTTAAGTCAACTATCGTTTTGTAGACACAATTAGACTGACTATTTGGTTTCAACGGTGTGATCTCACAGGCATTATCATTGGCACTGCTCCAAGGCCAACTGCCTTCGCACACTCTTTTATTAGCTTGCCACGTCTGACATTTATTTAAGGTGGATTCGGTCATAAGATGATAGGAGTCTATTTCGAAATTATATACTAAGTACTCACTATTATTATCACCATTACCACTACCATTATCATCTGATTGTTGTTAATTCTTACTGGTACCGGAATCACTCTGTAAAGCATAGATGGATGCCTACCAAATAACGGAATTTTTACGTTTATAATTAACTTCCTGTCTACAAAAATTCCCTTGGCTGTCAATAGTGTATATATATCTTTTAGTTCCGTGTCTGTTCTTTTGCCTGGTAGAACTAACGATTCGGACAAACTATCTTTTATATTAGCAATTTCGACCTTCAATTGGCTTGGTTTTAAAATATTTGGGTTTAACCTTCCATGATTAATATCTATCAAAAGACTTATAATCCCTGCCTGAATTTTCTCGCAGTCCTCAATAACGGAGGTAAGCTGCTTTGTTATCATAAAGAAGTTAATCGATTCTTTGTACACGTAATAATTTTCTTTTAGCAGCTCTGTCATATTTTCGATTCTCCTATTCATGTTATGGAAGTTTTCATTTATCTCTTCGGTAGTACTCTTGAGAATGTTTGCTGTAGAGTCGACTACAGATGTCTGCTTCTGTTCTAATTCCTTTAAATTTTCTTGATTGGCTAATAAGTTTCTCATATTCTCTTCCATAGTTTCTCTATCTTCTGCGTCCATTATACCGAATAATATATGGTACAGTGATCCCACAAATTCAAATGGCGCCCGTCTTTGTCGCGACTTACTTTTAAGCATGAACAGTTTGTTGTTCTCTTCAATATCTCTTATCTGCTTATAAGTGTTGTCTAGTACTAGATTGCACTGGTCCTCAAAACTATACAATTTTGTACACACTTCCCTCATTTTAAGTATTAACCTGTCACCCTTATTAAGCATTTCAAAATATGCCGTCATATCGTAATAAACTATAAGATCCCATGAAGATGATACAATTTCCACTTCACCCATCGGATCTAAATATAACGCGGCTGTTGTGTTTATCTGTCTTACTGACACCTTTGGCTTACTTTGCCCCATTTTGGCTGCATTTGAAACTTGGCAAAGCAGCATTAGCATAGCCATAATCAATAATGTTACCATTTTTGGTATTCCTGGCAACACTCGCCCTCTTGTGTTTGGTGGCCGACTTTCCTCTTCTTCGCTTTGCTTAACTCCAACCAAAGGACAAATTTTACTGATTGGTCTTGTAATCGACCCTTCCTGTAGTTTTAATTTTACTACTCTCACTTTATTATCCCGACCTTTGTGGATTTCTTCAATTTTTCCCAAAGGCCACCTTGCGGGCTGACAATCCTCATCTTTAACTAATACAATCTGCCCTTTATCCATATTTTCTAAAGACTTTCTCCATTTATTTCTTTGTTGGAGAGTATGTAAATATTCTTCTTTCCATTTTATCCAAAAATCCCTTTTCATTTTCTGGATCAATTTCCACCTGTCTAGATTGCCTATCTTTTGTTCCGATATGGACTCTACTGTTTCCAACAGCGGTTTTCCAATCAAAAAATGCCCAGGCGTTAACACATCATTGTCGTTTACATCTTCGCCCGTTGTGTACATTGGTCGTGAATTCAGGACAGCTTCAATTTGGCACAACAACGTTGCCATCTCCTCGTATGTTAAATTGCTGTCTCCAACGACTCTTTTGAGGTGGTACTTGACTTTGAGGTGGTACTTGACCTCCCAAATACCTCCGAAGTGAGGTCCTGCCGGGGGAATAAAATGCCACTTTATCTGTTCTTTTTCTAGAATAGGAGCAATTTGCACATTGTCGTGCATTGCTTTAACAAACTCTTCATCTAATTTTCTTGCTGCGCCTACAAAATTGGTTCCATTATCTGAATAGATATTAGCGCATTTACCCCGTCTTGCTACGAACCGACGAAATGCCGCTAGAAAGGCATCTGTGGTTAGATCACTCACTACTTCTAAGTGTACCGCTTTAGTCGCCATACATACAAATACAGCTATATACCCCTTGTACGTCTTTTGCCCACGGTTTTTGGAGCATCTAATGTGGTAAGGTCCAGCATAGTCCACTCCGGTGTTTTGGAATGGCCAAGACATTGTGACTCTATATTTTGGCAAATTACCCATTATCTGCTCTGCTGTATTCTGGCAATACCTCGCACACGTAACACATTCTCTCAAATATTTTTTAAGTGCGTTTCTTAAGCCAAATATCCAAAATTTCCTTTGAATATAACTCCTCATAAGGTTAATCCCTCCATGCAACGTTTCCTTATGAGCATTTTTTATTAACAACACTGCTAAATGGGACTTTTCTAAAATAATGGGGTGCCTTGTGTCAAAGTTTAGGTTGGCATTTTGTAATCTGCCCCCAACTCGTAGTAAGCCGTCGTGATCTAAAAACGGATTCAGACTCAGAATTTTACTCTTCATATTGATTTCTTTTTTCTGAGTTAACCGAGATATCTCTTTGCTGAATTGCATTGACTGCTGGTGTTTAATAATTACAGTTTTAGCACCTTTGAGTTCGCTGACGGTTAGATACGACGGGAAGACTTCATTTTTTGTTTTAACCGCAATGAACCTTAATATGTAAGCAGTTACTCTGATCAATTTGTTTATACACGAATATTTTTGAACCAGTTTTTGCATTATATCGTTGTCTGTGTCAACAACAACTGTACTGACAATAATATCGCTGCCCTCAACCTTTTCTTTAGGCCAATTTTCTTTTGATTTTAGAAGCCAATCGGGACCATTCCACCAAATATCACAATTTTTCAATTTGGTAGGACAAATTCCCCTTGAGGCTACATCAGCGGGATTATCCTCTGACTTCACATGGTTCCATACAATTTCTCCCATTTTTCTTATATCATCTGTCCGACGCCTAATGAACTTATCCTTGTTACTACCATTCCTTATCCAACAGAGAGTAATTGTGGAATCGCTCCAAGCGTATATCTCTGCCGGAACTGCAATAGACTGCTGGACTCTTGTCAACAATTGCACTAACAGATGAGCTGCACATAATTCCAATTTTGGAATAGTTTTCCTGTTCTTTATAGGGTTTACTTTGCTCTTACTGGATATCAGTGTGACTGAATCCCCCACTTTAGCATATACCACAGCAGCAAATGCTTTTTCTGAGGCGTCTGCAAACCCATGGATCTGTAGTAGTTTACTAGGCCGAGTTTTAATCCATCTCGGTACCCTTATCTCCTGCAGCGCTATTAAATTCTCTTTAAAGGACTTCCATTCTATCCTGTCTTTATCGGACAACTCTTGATCCCAGGTTTGCTCAGCTAACCACAACTTTTGCATGAACAATTTGCCAATCACTGTTACTGGTGCTAACCATCCTAAAGGATCATAAATTCGTGCAAGCGTGGATAACGCCACCCTTTTATTAATTTTTTTGTCTTCGTCACAGTGCATCTTGAACTTAAACTCATCTTTGAGTGGTTCCCACTGCAACCCCAGAGTTTTAATTGACTCATTTTCCTCGATTTTTAATACTTTATTATCGCCCGTATCACTTACTGTTTTAATAATGTTTGGAGATCCATTTTCTCAAATTCATCCCACTTTCTCTGCTCTTTAGATACCTGCTCTACCTTATACTTAGTCTCTTCTATGGTATCACATCCTGTCATTAAATCGTCCATGTAAAATTCATCTTGAATTATTTCACTTATTTTCTTGTCCTTGCATTTGCTACCTATTTCTGATAGTACCCTTGTCGCTAAATATGGAGCTGCAGCAGTGCCGTACGTAACGGTTGTCAACTTGTAGCTTTTTAATTTTCTTTGTGGTGATTTTCTCCACAAAATATATAAATATTTTTGATCGTCAGAGTCAATATTAATTTGGCGATACATTTTTTCTATGTCTGCGGATACTACAAATCGCCATTTGCGCCACTTCACAATTATGTCAAAGATATCCTTTTGTAGTCGGGGACCGACCCACATGATATCATTTAGACTTTTATTATTTGTTGTTTTCGCGGAGGCGTCAAAAACAACTCTCAATTTAGTGGTTAAACTAGAATCTTTTATTACAGCTTGATGAGGTAGATAATATGACCCCTCGTCATTAGCTTCGATCATATGACCCAGCTCTAAATATTCATTTATAAACTTTGTGTACTCCTCTTTAAGTTTTGGGTTTCGCTGAAATTTTTTCTCTAAGTTGAGAAACCGCGCAATTGCTTGGGCCTTGGAATCGCCCAATTCCTTGTCACATTTAAATGGCATCGTGACCACATACCTTCCAGATGTTTCATTTCTTGTTGTCTTCTTAAAATTTTCCTCACATGTATTGGCTTCCACATCCTCTTTTTCGTCTTCTTCCATCTCCCAAAATCGCTCCAAGTCCGTGACATCAATTGCTGTCGCTACTATAGCGCTGTTTCCTTTGGATTTGGTACACCCTGACACAATCCATCCAAACTGTGTATTTTGTCCCAACAATCCATCAACTTTAGTCACTCCGCTTTTAACTATATGGGTGTATACATCTACTCCCATAATCATGTCCACCCGACCTGGCATGTTAAAGTTAGGGTCAGCTAAAACGTACGATTGCCACTTAGACATGTCTACATTTGCCGCCTTTATTGGAAGAGCTTTCATTAATTTCGGTAACACAATTGCTTCCACCTTAAGAAGCTCTTTCCATGGTTCACGCATTTTTATTGACAATTTAATTTTGTGCTTTGAAGTACATGTTCTTGTTGACGATACACCGCTTATTTCTGTATGTGCCTTTATTTTTGGCAATTTTAAAATCTGAGCTGCTTCCTCAGACACGATAGTACTCTGTGCCCCACTATCAATCAATGCTCTTAGAGTCTCATAACCTCCATTTAATGCTTTTACTTTTATTAAGGCAGTAGCCAACAACGCCGGTTGTGCCGTCACACATGTATTAATCTTTTCCCTTCGTTCACCAAGGTGGAGTAATGTGTGGTGCCCCCTATTGCACACTGAGCAAACAACCTCATTTGTGCATCTTTTACTGCTTGAATGTTTCAAGCATCTTGTGCATAATTGCACTTTCTTGGCTAGTTCGACCCTTTCTATTGGAGTCAAGCCTTTGAATTTATAGCACTGTAATGTGCTGTGTCCGGCAACTTTACAAATCGGACAATTTTCTTTAACACCCGTAAATACCATTTTTTGCATCGGTCGTTTTTCTTCCTTTTTAACGGAGCTTAGAGAACAATATCTCTGCTCCAAAAATTCTAAAACGTCAGATAACACCTGTATCTGCTTCGTCTTTTTAACTTGGCTCTCATACAGTTGAAGAGCCTCTTTGTCCAACTTCCTTAATATGAGTTGAGCGAATATCACGTCAACTTCATCGGACAGATTGGCCTTTATTTTAATAAGGTGTGTTGACTCATTAATTAGGTCAATCACGCCTTTTATATTTTTCGCGGACTCATTGTTGACTACCGGTAAGTCAACTATCCGGTTTAACTGTTCGGAAAATATCCTCCGATGATTTTCATACCGCTTGGTCAATAAATCCCAAGCGGCATTATAGTTGTCGGCCGAACCCGACAATAAATGAGCTACCATGCTCTTTGCTTCTCCCCGTAACGCGGATTTTAAATAATTAAACTTAAGAGCAGGGCTAAGATCCTCTCTTTTATCAATTAGTTCTAAAAACAATTCCGCGAACAGGTCCCACTCTTTCGGTTCTCCGAAAAATGTGGGTACCTGAATTTTCGGTAACACCGGCAGTTCCTCCCTTATGCAAACATTCTCAACTTTGACTCCTACCGGTTTACTTATAAGCTCTTCTAATGCTCCTAGAGTATTCTGTACATCAAACTCTAGCTCCTCTGTTGCATCTTGGAACTCACTGTTGGCTACAAATTTTTCGTACAGATCTTCTACCTTTTTCTGTACCTTCTGCCACATAAAATTAATTTTATTTCTGTGGATTTTAAATATTTCCACCTTCTTGTCAGTGTCACCAACGTCAATGTTCACCCTCTCGAGGTATTCCCGAAGTTGGCGAACTCTATCTTCAAACTCATTTTCTTCACCTACACTGTCCTTACCTATGACCGTATCCACCCTAGCAGTGGCTTCTCTACTAGTACTAGGTCTAACGCCTTCTTCAACGACAGTTGACTTACTAGTATCTACATTGCCTTTATCTTTTATCCTTTTAATTATTACTTGCCCCTCATCAACTCTCCTACTATTAAAGTAATCGTGATCGACTAGTCCAATCTTTAATAGAATGCTATGATTTCCTAACCACTGGGTTTGGATTTCATCTACCTCCTTTAAAATCTCCTATTTATCTTGCTAGCATCTAAACCTTCCAAAAACCTCAATCTTTCCATCAATTTGGACTGCTTCGTAAGCAATGCAATTGATTTTTCTGACATCATTATGACCAAATTAGCTCTTATTTGATATATATATATAAATAGAAACAAATATAAATCTTATTTTATCTTATCTGTTGCTGCTGCTGCTACTGCTGTTGCTTCTATTGCTGGTGTTGCTGTAGATGCCTCTATTGCTGGTGTTGTTGCTGTTGCTGCTGCTGCTGCTCTTGCCTTCGTCCTTCCTTCTTGACGGGTGATGATAAGGGGCTTCGTCTTTGTGCCCACGTCTCTCGGTCTTTTCACTGCCACTGCCAAGAGTATACGCCTATACGTATTACGGTCACTGGGCTCTTCCACTGGGCACTTCCACTGGGTACTTCCACAGGGTATTTTGACAATGTTCCTGCCACTGGCAATATTGATTGGAACTGTCTATTATATTCTTCTTCTTCTGTCTCTTTATTTTCTGCTACTTTCACTTTCGTAGCCACTCACACTGGAATTTTAAACCGAGTCGCGAGCTACGATTTTTTTACGGACTTTCCTTTTTTCGCGAGTTCGATATATTGGCTTCGAACACGCCACACCAAATTTTGCCGACACGAATTTCTGCAATTGCTCCACAGCAAACTGCCTTTTAAACACGGACGCACTTTTTTTTTTTGAATTAAATATTTTTTATATATTTTCAGTTATACTCCGTTTCTTACCACTGGTGGGGGAAAACAGGAGTTTTTTATTTTGCTACCTTTAGCTGGTCTTAGCATATAACGTAGCTAGATCGCAGACTTTAAGGAGCTGGTCAACCTCTTTGTCTCTTACCACTGGTGGGGGAAAACAACAGAGTCTTTACTCGAAGGACCAAAATGAATTGGATCTCCGAGGAGCTCGAAGGACCAAATGAATAGGGCTTCCGAGGAGAAGAAATAATTAACCCGATCTTCATTTGTTGAATTCACAATCTGAACTGATTTTATTTACTAAAATATTTGTAGGGACAGGTCTTAGAATCTAGGGGGTCACATATTTGGTGGTGGAATTTTAGTTCTAAAAAAACGCATGCATGAGTTCCACCAAACGGATGGTTTGGGGTGAGATCTATTTTAATCTAAGCCTGCGTTGGCCGTTAGATGCCTAGCTGAATGCTTCGACTAAAAATACACATATTCTCGGCATGTGAGCTAGGCTGAATTTGAATTGTACGTTACTTATTTATTCTTTTAAATGTGAATATTCAAATGTATTATTTTATACCGTTTCAACAATTACGGTGTTTAATCTTAAACAGGAGCAGTACTTCGAGGTTAATTTGGCCTTTCAAAATGACTCAGATGTATTATCGATTTCATTTAATTTTCAAGAAAAAATTAGAACCAACCAATTAAACAATAAAGAGATTGAACTTTTAAAAAATTACATTTACCAACAGTGTTAAAAATAGAATTCCTACAAAAGATGATATTCTCTTTATACTAGACCATATAGATATAATTTTAATGAAAGAAAAGAAGTAAAAGCACAGATAGAAATACTTCTTTATCAAAAAATCATTAAACATTCACCTTGGAGTGCGCCTGTATGGCTAGTACAAAAGAAATTAGACTCAACGGGACACAGAAAGTGGAGATTGGTGGTTGGTTATAGGAAACTTAACCCATTAAGGACTGACCATAGAACGGCTCGTACGATTTTGATCAAATTTTTATAGGCGTGCCTGGTGCATCATAGAAGTTGAAAGAAGAAAAAATTATATTTTTACCTGCCCCCACACCTGAGATATAGTATGGGTATTTAAATACCCAACAGGCCATGGTGTGACCTATTTTCACTAAGACCATTTTCCCAAAAATTAATGTGCCGTATTTTATTCACGTGTGAGTGTGATTGTTATTTGCGAAATGTTAAAAAAGGGGTTTCCCCAGAATAATTCTAAAGAAAGTCATGCGTACGAAAGTTTTTCAATTAAGTGGTTGTAGTTGGGAAGTGTGGTTCTTAGCTTCCCATTTTTGTAACTAGACATGATTCGGCGACAAAAAATTTTGACAGCTGCCGAGCTGGTAGCTATTCTTAATGATTTATCTGACGGAGACAGTGATGCAGAAGAATATATGTACATATATTAACTTCATTGTTTAATATATGTACATATATTTAAAAAAAATAACAAAATAATGTTTTCCAAACAAATGAACATATTATAACTTAAATTAACAGTGTTTTTATTTTTTCAAAACAAATTAAATTAGGAAAATATTATTACTTATTTTAACAGTATTTAAAGTTTTTAAAAAATAATGAAATAACGAAAATATAATGATAACTTAACATAACAGTTTTGTGAGTTTTTCAAACAAATTAAATTATGAAAATATTATAATGACTCAACTTATCAGTTGTTTGAGATCCATTCATTTTTATTTAGGAAAACCAGCATATCCACATTTTTTGGCTTTAGTGAACTTCGTTTTTCACTCACTATTAAACCTGCTTTGCTAAACATACGCTCACTTTCAGTTGACGTAGCCGGTGTGCAGAGATATTTTTTTGAGCTCATCTTCAATGGCTTCAATGGCTCATCAGTCGAGATCTGAAAAAAGTTTAGTATTAATTATTAAGCTAGATTTTATATAGCATGAATTGCCTTCCAGTAGTAGTGATGGTACAAAATTTGCGAAAACATCGAAGATCGGCTAACGAACATCGATGTTTTATTTTCAAATTGAAACATCGATACATCGATATAACATCGATGTTCCGCCCAGCTCAAATCTACAGTATCATTTATTGACCTTTTATTTGTCCCTCCAGAACACCACATAAAACTAAAAGAACCAAAAGTAATTAAAACAATAATAAACTCACATACCTTACATTTAGTTTGCTAATTAAAGGTATTTGATGAGTTCAAACAAAATGGAACATTTAATTTCTTTTTTTTCAAGTTCCATTCATTTTTTGATGGCCTCATTGGCATTGATATGTTAAAATAATTACGTGCTAAGGTGGATGTAGATAAATTAATCCTACAAACACCCAACACGGAATTGGTTATTCATACAAAAAAAACATAACAGGCGAAAAACATGTTATTGAAGAGGCAACAAGATATATCGTTCAAATTCCTGTTGTTACAAAAGGAAGGGGCATTTTATTGCCCAGAAATTAGATTAGGTAATGAAATGGTTATTTCAAGTGGGATATATTCGGCAACAAATAATTTTAGCATGATGGAAATTACTAACTACGCAGATACAGAAAAAGTCATTTATTTTGACCAACTTTTAGGAGTAACGCCATACATAAAGGAGCAGTACATCGAGGTTAATTTGGCCTTTCAAAATGACTCAGATGTATTATCGAATTCATTTAATTTTCAAGAAAAAATTAGAACCAACCAATTAAACAATAAAGAGATTGAACTTTTAAAAAAATTACATTTACCAACAGTGTTAAAAATAGAATTCCTACAAAAGATGATATTCTCTTTATACTAGACCATATAGATATAATTTTAATGAAAGAAAAGAAGTAAAAGCACAGATAGAAATACTTCTTTATCAAAAAATCATTAAACATTCACCTTGGAGTGCGCCTGTATGGCTAGTACAAAAGAAATTAGACTCAACGGGACACAGAAAGTGGAGATTGGTGGTTGGTTATTGTCTACGTCACAATGACGTAGAGAGCGAGAGAGCGAGACGGGAGTGGTGAACGGCGGAGCTTTCACCACGGCCTGTAATGCTAAGTAGTGTAATCTGTAATGTTAAGTTAGATTAATTGCTTTTATAACGTGAGATCGAAAAGACGTGAATATACATATCTGTGAAGTGAAGTACTCTTGGAGTTTCTACACTTATTTCTGGGGAAAAAAAAGAAGGAAGACATCTCGCCCTCCTACAAACATTTTGGTCCTTCGAGCCGGATCCTCACCTAGAAGGAAGTTTTTTCTAAGATCAGGCCGATCTATTGACGCCGGCTCGCATCGGTGGATTTGTCTTCAACGCTGCAAAGAAAGTTAAGTAAAACTTTTATTTTCAAGTCCACATAAGGTGGCAGTGTAAATGGTGTCCGATTGCATGATCTATCACATAAGGTTTTAAATCAGGCAGCACTTCATTTAAACTCGTTAAATGACATAAGGTCATTTTTTCATTCTCCTTCATTTCTTTTCCTTTTGTACTTTGCACTGCTTTCCGACGCAGCCATCTTTTTTCCAATCCCAGTTATGTATGTACATATGTAAATGTACATATGAACAGTTTCATGATCATTTTTTTTCTACATCAACTGTTCACATATTCCATTCCTTCCAAGAAACGTACATATATGCATACATAACTAAGTACATAAGGTACTTCCATACATACATACATACATACATATCTCCACCAACAAGAAATATATGTGCGTTCAATATCAAACTTACCGTGTGTCGCCGT
This sequence comes from Drosophila austrosaltans, assembly GCA_035045865.1. Classification (NCBI taxonomy): domain Eukaryota; kingdom Metazoa; phylum Arthropoda; class Insecta; order Diptera; family Drosophilidae; genus Drosophila; species Drosophila austrosaltans. Next base: position 129,665 of record JAWNOQ010000206.1, on the reverse strand, counting down.
TTCCAATTTCCAACAAGTGAAGTGAACACTCCTCCGCGAGAAAAATTTGTGCTGTGACATCCTGAAATACCAACAAGAAAACATTTAAGTGGAAATTAATTAATTTCGCGAAAAATAATTTAAACTCACCATTGTTTACATTTGAGTCACACATATGTACGCACATACACGAATGTTCCGATTGTTCACCATTCCTACACTTGTTATCGGCTCCAGTTTCAAGGTTTACACGACGGCAATTTATTTTTTCGGTAATGCGAAACAAATGCGAAATTAACGCGAACGTCTAATAAAATAATTTCGCACTCGCATTGTTTTCGCGATCCGAATTTAATAAATCCGAGCTTGCGTGTAATATTTAATGCACATATTTTTCCCAATACACATATTTTTTCCAATACATATATTTTTTCCATAATAAATATATTTTACATAATCCATAATATATATTTTATAACATTCCATATACACACAATATATTTTATACATTCCACATACAAAATATATTTACACACATATCACATACCCACACATATAAATCCTAACACATACATATAATTTCTCCTACATTTAATTTACACAAACGCATTCACATAATTATTATTTTTTGGTGCATGATTCCGAAAATAAAAAAAAACCAAAAAACAAACAAAACATCGAAACATTTTATCAAAAAAAGATTTTCTAATTAAGTGAACTAACTACGGATTTTTTTGCCTTTGTGTTGTCTGTTTCTTAAAATTTGAAATTCGCGCATAAAGAAAATTTGTGAAACCGTCTCCAACGCTACAGCCGAGTCGTTTTTTTTTTCCACTGAGATTTGCCTATTTTTTTTCAAAAAAAAATTTTGTGACTAATCTTTTTATAAACGACTTTAAAGTTTATTGACGGTGTATTTGTATTTCTACCGAGAACATAAAAAAAAAAAACAAACAAAAAAAAAAAATCCATTCCAAGCTAATATCGGAAGAAATACAACGTACAGTTTAGATTTTTTTGCAATTTTGTCTTTTTTTGCGCAAACAACAGCACGTAGTCGTCTATCCTTTTTCGACCCAAGTTCACAAATAAGAGAATTTTTATTAACGGATAACCACCAGTAAAATTTTTATGTGCATTTGTGTAAAACCGATTTCTTGATATACATTCAAATATAATTTTGCAAAATAAAATATACAGTCCACGTTTCAAAAAATTCCTACAAATATAAGGTTCAACATTTCAAACATTCCTTCATCGTCGAAAATTCCACAGTATTTATAAATCCAAGTTTTTCAATTACTGCGAAGATTATTATACTCGATTCAAGTTCCAATTGCTTCGACATTTTCTACAATTCTCTTTACATTTTTTCGATTTTCAATTGTCAATTCTCCAATTCCTGTTGTCGTCTAGCAACGGTCAAAAAAACTGCGTTTTAGATTATGCCAATCGAGCAACCCAAGACTAGCGCTAAGTCAACTCGGCTCACTGTTCCTCCACGTTCTGCATCGCCTGCGACCCCGACATCAAAACCAAGAATTCTCGCTTCTCCTGCGACAATTAAACGACATCCAAGTTCTGCCAGAAGTGAGTCTTCAGCACTCAAGGGTCAGAGCCACGGCATTCAACGAACTTCATCTGAGCCCAGATTGTCGTCTCCGAAAACTTCCAGAGCGTCAAGCCCATCTAAGTTAGAAACTGCGAAGCCAGTCCCGCACATCACCGTGTCCGCACCTTCAGTCTCTACTCGTTCTGAAACGCAGAGACGTATTCGTGTCTCCAACATGGCTTTGGCTGATTTTATAGCTGCCAGTGATCGTATCAGCCGTTTCCAGGATATGATCACCACTCCGTCTGAGAATGCAGTCACAATCTTCACACTGAAGATCCGACAGGATCATATTCGCTTCTTATGGGCAACAGCCGAACAAGAGTATGTTCGTTGTTCCAAAAGTATTCGGCAAGATGGTGACGCTGCAGATATTACGACCCTAGAAGCAAAATATGCTTATTGCTATGATGTTTATGAACGTTGCGCGTCTCTACTTACAGAGTCCATTGACAAAGCATCCATGCCAGCGCAGTTGCCAGTTCCTAGCGTTGCTTCGAGAGGCTGTAATCTTCCGCCATGTGACACAGAAATCTTTAGCGGGGATTTTTTGCGTTGGCCTACATTTCGAGACCTTTTCACCGCTGTCTACATAGACAATCCGCGGTTAACACCTGTCGAAAAGTTATTCCATTTGAATTCTAAAACACGAGGTGATGCCAAGGCTCTAGTGGCTAAGTCTCCACTTACCAATGATGGTTTTGAATCAGCTTGGGAAGCCCTCTGTGAGCGGTTTGAGAATCCAAGACTCCTTGTCAATAGTCAGCTCAAGGTCCTGTTCGGCTTAATGCCCATTCCTACCGAGTCCGTCACATCGCTGAGAACGATGCTGAACACTTTCCAAGGATGCTTGCTAGCATTAAATCTTCACGGCGTAGACACATCTACTTGGGACAGCATGCTCGTTTTTTGGGCTAGCTCCAAGCTGCCCAAGGTTACCCGAGCTATGTGGGAGCAGTCTCTCCAAAATAAACGAGATATCCCATGTTGGTCCGAATTAAATGCGTTTCTAGAAGATCGCGTCCTTACGTTGGAATCACTAGAAGATTCAATGACTGTGTGTTGTCAGCCATCGACAAGTCAATTTGTCCGAAAAGAAACCCAGAGGAATATTAAGACTTTTAAAACCAAGGTCTCTGTGGGCACGTCTACATGCAAGGTGTGTGCAAAGGAGAATCATCCAATCCGTCTGTGTCCTCGTTTTCTCCAAATGTCCATCAATGATAGAGTCACACAGATTAGGCAACTCAAATTATGCCTCAATTGTTTCACACGTCAGCATCAACTAAAAGAATGTCCAAGTGCACATAATTGCTTCACGTGCAACGGTCGCCATAATACCCTGCTTCATCGTGGAAACGCTGCGCCAGTGCTAGCTCTACCCAGCTCAAATGCCAGGGGCAATCAAGCCAACGCTGTTTCAAACCTTCCGGCAGACCCACCTATCCGCACGCAAAGCTATTTTGCATCAAGTGCGAAGCGAGTCCTTTTGGGAACCGCCATGGTTACCGTGCGTCATCAGGGAATTTCCTATAGGGCTCGTGCTTTGATTGATCCAGGATCTGAAGGGAGTTTTATAACGGAGCGGCTTTTCAACCAAATAAAACTTCCATTCAAGACAGTGACTGCTCACATATCTGGTCTGACCATGTCGACTCCCGCTCAAGCCCATAAGCTTTCTCAGCTCGTCATAGGTTCTCCATTGATGCCAGAACGGCGAGTGCCCACGTCTGCCTATGTCTTACCGTATTTGGCAGGCAATCTTCCGACGCATAGCATTAGCGAGAGTGCCTTAGAGAACCTGCCCAACTTGCCTCTTGCCGATCCGAATTTCCGTCACAGTGCCCAAATAGATTTACTGCTCGGGTCTGACGTGCTTCCAGCAATTTCCTTGAAGGGCAAGGAAACCAATATTTGTGGCACCCTTCTTGGAGAAGAGACCATATTCGGGTGGGTACTTACAGGGCCAGTTAACGAGTCCCAAATCGACCAGCGGGCAATCTTCTCGTCTTCCACTCGAGTTATGCATCCCCCAGAGAGCCAATTAGATAAACTTCTCACAAAATTTTGGGAGGTGGAGGATCTCCCTGTGAGGAGAATGAAAGAGTCCGATTCCGATTGTGAGGAGAACTTCGTCCGAACCACCAAAAGAGACACCTCGGGACGATATATCGTCAGCCTTCCATTCCGAGAGCCTAGCAACATCCAGCTGGGTCATTCCAGGTCAGGTGCATTGGCCCAGTTCCTTCGGAACGAGAGCCGACTGAACAAAATCCAGAACTCAAAGCTCAGTATAACTCGGTGATCCAAGAGTACATAGACCTTGGTCATATGAGAAAGGTTAGTCCTGCAGACGGTAGCTCTGTATTTTACCTTCCACAACATGCGGTGTTTAAGCCAGAAAGCACCACTACTAAAGTTCGCGTAGTGTTCAACGCCTCCAATTCCTCCACTAATGGGCAGAGTCTCAACGATGTCTTGCATACAGGACCGGTCCTAACCATGCAACTACTAAAGTGGCGATATTTCCGATTTGTTTTCAACGCCGATATTACCAAGATGTATCGGCAAATCCTTGTTGACCATCGACACACTCCGTTTCAGCGAATCTTGTTCCGCACACCAAATGGCGAATTAAGCGATTTCGAGCTAAAAACCGTTACATTTGGAGTAAATTGTGCCCCCTTCCTTGCGACTCGAGTCCTCCAATAGCTAGCAAGTGATGTGGAATCCCAAGATCCTCGAGCTAGTGAAGTTATTCGCAGTTTCATGTACGTGGATGACGTACTAGCTGGTGCTCATACGCAACACGAGGCCTGTGAGGCCATTAAAGAGCTGTCATGTGCGATGGAGTCCGCTGGTTTCCCCCTACGAAAGTGGACGGCCAATCATAAGCCGCTTCTGCGTGACATTCCGTCAAGCCACCTGTTACATTCCGAGTTTCTCGAAATCGATGACGCTAGTGTAACCAAGACGCTGGGGATTCGATGGAGAGCCACGACTGACGAGTTTTTCTTCGTTCCTTCTCCACTGGAGCAAAAATCCTCCTACTCGAAGCGCGAGGTTTTGTCCCAAATTTCTAAATTGTTCGATCCAGCAGGCTGGTTATCTCCTTTCGTTGTTCGTGCCAAGATGTTTATGCAAACTTTGTGGCTACGTGAGCTCCGTTGGGATGATCCACTTCCGTCCGATCTTGACCAACAGTGAAGCCAGTTTGTGACCAATTACCAGTCACTTAACGAAATCCGAATTCCCAGATGGGTACAATGTCAACCAGACCACAATTAGCACCACGGGTTTTTGTGCACCCGCGCATATGGTGCAGCGCTATACGTTCGAGCTGTGATAGGGAATCACAGCTTCACGAATCTCCTTACCTCCAAGACAAGAGTGGCTCCAGAGAAAACCGTTTCTCTCCCTCGATTAGAATTGTGCGGAGCAGTCCTCTTGGCTGAGATGACTGCTGCAGTTCTCTCTTACATGCCGGTAGATAATCCTGATCTGCATCTGTGGACAGACTCCACCATTGTGTTGTCATGGCTTCAGAAACCTCCGTAGATGTAGATGGACCACATTTGTGGCAAATCAGAGTAGCGAAAATAACACAGATTTGCGACGCCCAACAATGGCATCATGTTCGGTCAGAACACAACCCCGTCGATTTGGCAAGTAGAGGTGTTTTATCCAGTGAGTTAGCGCAGTCAGACCTGTGGTGGCACGGCCCAGAGTGGTTAACATTGCTTCGCAGCCAATGGCCACCGGCACTTGAGTCTATCCCAGACACTGACGTCGAACAAAGGACCATTAAGGTGCATACTACTAAGATCGCGCAGACGGAAGAGTTCCTCGACCGTTTCTCCGACTTTAGCCGAGCATTGCGCGTTTCTGCGTACACTCTGCGTTTCATCCGCCATTGTCGCAAAGGTCCCAGGGCGACCTCACATCAACTTTCCCAAGGCAACCTGGCGGCAGCAGAGCAAACGCTCATTATTTCCACTTAGCGTCGAGCATACGCTGAGGAATACCAATGTCTAAGCAACAAGTAACAATTGGCCTCTCGTAGTTTCATACTCTCCTTAAATCCGTTTCTCGACCACCATGGCATTATCCGAGCCAGCGGACGAGTTAAAAATTCCAGCTCTCTGCGGTATGATGAACGTCATCCTGTTCTTCTGCCGTATGACAGCCGTTTTGCTCGACTCCTTACTGATTTCACCCATCGCATAACGTTGCATGGGGGGAATCAGCTCATGATCCGTATCATCCGCGCGAAATACTGGATTCCCAAGATTCGAAATTTGGTCAAACATGTGACTAAGTCCTGCAAGGTCTGTATCATATACAGAAAGCGTCTCCAAACGCAGCTAATGGGAGATCTGCCCAAGGAGCGGTCTTCCTTTTCCAGGCCATTCACCTACACGGGAGTGGATTTTGCCGGCCCGTTTGATATCAAAAATTACACAGGACGAGCCTGTCTCATCACTAAGGGGTATGTGTGTGTGTTTGTGTGTTTTAGCACCAAGGCTATCCACTTGGAATGCACATCTGATCTGACGACTGAGAAATTCCTGGCCGCGTTGGCGCGTTTTATAGGTCGCAGAGGATGTCCGCAAAGCATTTATTCTGATAACGGCAAGACCTTTGTTGGCGCCGAGAAACTTCTCTCCAAAGAGTTTCTGGAGTCAGTAGCATCCGCAGCCTCAAGTCGGTACAGCCACCATAAGCTAGACTGGCGTTTCATTCCGCCCGGAGCACCGCATATGGGTGGCTTATGGGAAGCTGGGGTCAAAAGTTTTGAGACTTTGCTCCGCAAATCCGATTCCGGCACTCGATTCACCTTCGAGGAGCTGTCAACGCTGTTGACAAAAGTCGAGGCTTGCCTAAATTCTAGGCCACTGGCTCCTTTATCAGATGACCCTACAGAGCTCCTCTCACTGACACCCGGTCATTTCCTGATCGGAGCGCCTCTCCTGTCAGCTCCTGAAGCTGAAATCCCTCAGCTCGCCGAGTCCATCCACATCCGATGGCGGCGCCTTAAGGCTCTAAACCAGCAACTTTGTCTGCGCTGGAAGGAGGAGTATCTGAAGGAGATGCACAAGAGGCACAAATGGCAACGACCCGTGAGAGATCTCCAGATCAACGACATGGTTGTTGTTAAGGAGGACAACTTGCCACCTAACGAGTGGCGACTTGGTCGAATCCAGGCAGTTCATCCTGGCGCCGACGAGCGAGTTCGCGTTGTCGACTTGCTGACCACGCGAGGCCCTATCCGAAGTCCCGTCACCAAACTATTGTTACTACCCTCCTGTAGCGAATAATTTCCTCCTCCTATTTGCAGCTCTTTCCAATTATTGTCATTCCTTGGCTAATCCGAAACTTTTCATTTCTAGCCCTCTTTTTCCAGTTTTTTTCCATCACAAGACCTGCCAGCATGGCCCCACGTCCACGCCAACGCCGCAAACCCTCCGAGGAGACACGCTCCCGGGAGTCTCACACCTTTCGGTGCCGGGTGTGCCGAGGAGTCCACCCCTTGAAGAGATGCAAACGATTTCTCAAACTGGCTACGGAGAAGAGGCTCCGAGCGGTGTTAATAAACAAATACTGCTCGAATTGTTTGGCCCATGAGCATTCGGGCAAGTCCTGCCGCAGTGGACGGCGATGCCAGAAGTGCGACCAGCGGCACCATACGCTGCTACACGACGAGGAGCGTCGTTCGACATCGCGGGAGCCGCCAGCCGCCTCCTCCAGGAAAGCCTCCAAACCCTCCGTTGCTCCTCCCTCGCTCACAGGACTCCTAAACCTGTCATCCACGTTGGTGATGCCCACGGCGACCATAATTATTGTGGTTGGTGCGAAAACATTCCGGACGAGAGCGCTGCTCGACCCCTGCACGCCGGTCAGCCGTATCCGGGCATCCCTTGCCGCCAGTTTCGGTTTGCCGACGGTCCATCTGGGGGCCGATCGGATTTGCACGGCAGTTGTCAAGTCGGCAGTGGAGACTGACGTCGAGCTAAACGTCGCCTTCCAGGTGGATTCGGCCCTCCAGTTCCGGACTCCCGCTCGGCCCGTCCATGTCAGCGTGTGCCAGCGGTTCGCGGACCTGAGGCTGGCGGATGAGCGCTTCCACGCTCCGGCCTCCATCTTCGTGGTGTTGGGCGGTGACGTATACCCCCGAGTCGTACGGTCAGATTGCCGCGCGAGTCGGGACGGATTCCCCGTGGCCCAGCGCACCATCTTCGGGTGGACACTGGCCGGTAGCTGCCCACACCCTTGAGCCATTCGCAATCAGGATATTGCAAGGGGGCCGGGATGTCTACGTCACAATGACGTAGAGAGCGAGAGAGCGAGACGGGAGTGGTGAACGGCGGAGCTTTCACCACGGCCTGTAATGCTAAGTAGTGTAATCTGTAATGTTAAGTTAGATTAATTGCTTTTATAACGTGAGATCGAAAAGACGTGAATATACATATCTGTGAAGTGAAGTACTCTTGGAGTTTCTACACTTATTTCTGGGGAAAAAAAAGAAGGAAGACATCTCGCCCTCCTACAAACAGTTATAGGAAACTTAACCCATTAAGGACTGACCATAGAACGGCTCGTACGATTTTGATCAAATTTTTATAGGCGTGCCTGGTGCATCATAGAAGTTGAAAGAAGAAAAAATTATATTTTTACCTGCCCCCACACCTGAGATATAGTATGGGTATTTAAATACCCAACAGGCCATGGTGTGACCTATTTTCACTAAGACCATTTTCCCAAAAATTAATGTGCCGTATTTTATTCACGTGTGCGTGTGATCGTTATTTGCGAAATGTTAAAAAAGGGGTTTCCCCAGAATAATTCTAAAGAAAGTCATGCGTACGAAAGTTTTTCAATTAAGTGGTTGTAGTTGGGAAGTGTGGTTCTTAGCTTCCCATTTTTGTAACTAGACATGATTCGGCGACAAAAAATTTTGACAGCTGCCGAGCTGGTAGCTATTCTTAATGATTTATCTGACGGAGACAGTGATGCAGAAGAATTAGGTCAACACGCCAACTCTATTGATGTAATTATAACACCACCCGATGCAGTCGATGCTGTCAGTGACACCGAGGAACTGGATGACAATATCCAATTAGTACGCGACGATCGGGAACTGCCTCGTGAGACTGCAGGACAGTTTGAAATGGAATATATTTACGACGATGGAAATGAAAATATGCCATCAGATGTGGATAATGAGGAAAACAAAGCGGGAATTGAAGTTGTTGCAGACATTATCCCAACATTATTTGAACGACGTGGTCGCAAACGACCTCGAATTGATGAAGTAAGTAAGCCAAAGTGGTCTCATAGGCAAAATTATACCTTTGATAAGATTCCATTTGACAATACATCAGCTTTATACAAAGCGTTATATGAAAAGATTGGTTCTATGAATCCTGTGCAGCTTTGGGAAAAATTTATTGACAAAGAGGTGTTGCAATTGTTGGTCACCTCTTCTAATCAATATGCTGCGGAAAACAATTGTTTATCATTCACTACTTCAATTGTCGAAATAAAAACATTTTTGGGTGTATTGTACATTACCGGATACCACACCTTGCCGCAGACAAACTATTATTGGTCAAATCGAGAATCACTAGGCTGTTCTCTAATAAAGCAATGTATTTCGCGGGACAGATTTAAAAAAATTAAACAATACTTTCACGTGTCCGACAACTCGGCGTTGGATCCCAGAAACAAATTTGCAAAAGTTGCACCATTGAATAATTTGTTAAATAAAAAGTTCCTTCAGTTTGGCATATTTTCTCATAATCTTTTGATTGATGAGCAAATGATTGCTTACTACGGCCGACATTCGTGTAAGATGTTCATAAAAAGTAAGCCAATTCGATTTGGATACAAGTATTGGTGCTTAGCTTCGACAGAAGGTTATTTATACCAGTTTATTCCATATGCTGGTGCATCAGAGCAAAAGGATCCTGGGTATGGACTTGGAGAACGAATTGTCTTATCCCTTTTGTCGCATCTAGAGGACCGCTCTAAGCACACTGTAACATTTGACAACTTTTTCACAAGTCACAAGTTAATGATGCGTTTATCAAAGGATGGATACTTCGCTTTAGGAACCGTTCGTGATAATCGCACAAATCATGCCCCATTAATAAGTGTCAAAGAAATGATGAAAAAACCTCGAGGGACATTTGACTTTTATTTTGATAAGAACAATTCTATAGTTGCAGTGCGTAAACTTTACTTTGGTGTTGCGTTACCTGTTTTTTTATCTTTTCAGGTTGTAACTTTACTGTCGAATTTCATAAGTCATAAGCCAATATCATCTGCAAAGCGGTATGATCGAAGGCAAAAAAAAAATATCTTTATTGATCAGCCTCATCTGGTGGACCAATATAATAAATATATGGGTGGTGTGGACCTTTTTGATAATGCAATAAATAATTATCGAATTCGGACTCGAGGCAAGAAGTGGTACTGGCCATTGATAACAAACGCGCTAGATGCCGCCATGGTAAACGCGTGGAAGTTACACTGCTTTTGTCGAAAATATGAAAGTAAACCCTTGATATCTCAGGTAGAATTCCGGGTGACAGTTTGCGAGTCCATCATGGTAAAGGCTTCTTCCGGTCACCCAGGAAAAAAGATGATTTCTGGTACTCAATTAACAGAGCGATATGATCAAATAGATCATTTGATAGGAAAACTCAACACTCGTCACCGTTGTTCCCAATGCGGCGGTAAAACTGAGTATGGATGCCTGAAGTGCCAGACAAACTTGCATCCAGCTCCTTGCTTTGCTGACTACCATAAGGGAATTGCACCAAACCGACAAAAGAAAACATTGTCTCAATGAACTTTTCTTTATAGACATTAAAAAATTTACAATATAATAAGAAAAAAAATTCACTTCCCATGCGCTTTTTACTTATTTGTATTGATAATTTTCATATAAAAACATGTATTTTTACTACACATTATGGCCTGTTGGGTATTTAAATACCCATTTTCAAAATATCTCGTGTCACGACCAGGTTTGATCCCTTTTGTTTGCTTTTTTTGTTTTTGTTCAATAAAGGATACTTTAGGCCATCTGGAAAAAGAAAACATTTTCCATCGATCCCATTTTCCAATAATTGGTAGCGCTTTTCCTTATCATTTTCCGACCCGAAAAAATCGGAATTTTAACTGTAACAAATAAAAAGGATATCCCTAGAAAATTTGAACGGTTTCATTTTTCTTTTTTAAGTTTATCTGTCTTCTTTAAACGTAAAAAAAAACTATTGCGATATCTTTTTCCCAATTCGAGGAATAATTTTTGAAGTTTTAGAGTTTTCATGGGTATTTAAATACCCACTCGGCTAAAATGGGTTAATGAAAAAAACCATAAAAGACAAATACTGTATGCCAATTGTATGTAGGGGGTGGTTTTCCTGGTCTTTTACTTGAATCCACAGAATAAAAACGAAGGTAGAAGAACTCCAAGAATTTTCACTTCACAAGTACGTGTTCTATATTCTTAAACGTTATAAAGGCAATTAATTATATCTTAAAATTACAGACTACAAGTAACTTAACATTACCAGCCGAGGTGAAAGCTCCCCAGTTCACCAGTCCCGACTCGCTCTCGCTACAGAGACATTATATATCCTTCACGGTTGCAGTCTGACCTCCAAAACTTTCAGTCTTGGTCTCTGTATGTAGGGGGTGGTTTTCCTGGGCTTTCCCTTAATTCCACAGAATAAAAACGCAGATTGAGGAACTCCAAGAATTTCACTTCACAGGTTGTTCACCACACCCGTCTCGCTCTCTATGTCATTTGTGACGTAGATATCCCGGCACCCTTGGAATATCATGATTGCAGATGTTTCAAGGGTGTGGGCAGCTACAGGCCAGTGTCCACCCGAAGATGGTGCGCTGGGCCACGGGGAATCCGTCCCGACTCGCGCGGCAATCTGCCCGTACTGACTCGGGAGTATACGTCACCGCCCAACACCACGAAGATGGAGGCCGGAGCGTGGAACCGCTCATCCGCCAGCCTCAGGTCCGCGAACCGCTGGCACACGCTGTCATGGACGGGCCGAGCGGGTGTTCGGAGCTGGAAGGTCGAATCCACCTGGAAGGCGACGTTCAACTCAATGTCAGTCTCCACTGCCGACTTGACCACTGCCGTGCAAATTCGATCGGCCTCCAGATGAACCGTCGGCAAACCGAAGTTGGCGGCGAGGGATGCCCGGATACGGCTGACCGGCGTGCAGGGGTCGAGCAACGCTTGCGTTCGAAAGGTGTTCGCGCCAACAGCAATGATGATGGTCGCCGTGGGCATCACCAAAGTGGATGACAGGTTCAGGAGTCCTGTGAGCGAGGGAGGAGCAACGGAGGGTTTGGAAGCCTTACTGGAGGAGGCGGCTGGCGGCTCCCGCGATGTGGAACGGCGCTCATCGTCGTGCAGCAACGTATGGTGCCGCTGGTCGCACCTCTGGCAGTATTTATTGATTAGGACCGCTCGGAGCCTTTTCTCTGTCGCCAGCCTGAGGAAACGTTTGCACTTCTTCTAGGGGTGGACTACTCGGCACACCCGACACCGAAAGGTGTGAGACTCACGGGAGCGTGTCTCCTCGGAGGGTTTGCGGCGTTGGCGTGGACGTGGTGCCATTGCGTACAGAATCGATCGCAAACTGAAAAAAGGGCTAGAAAGGAAAAAATTTCGGATTAGCCAAGGAATGAAAATAATTGGACGGAACTGCAAATGGGGGAAGGAAATTATTCGTTACAAGAGGGTAGCAACAATAGCTTTGTGACGGGACTTCGGATAGGGCCTCGCGTGGTTAGCAGGTCGACCACGCGAACTCGCTTGTCGGCTCCAGGATGAACCGCCTGAATTCGACCGAGTCGCCACTCGTTAGGTGGCAAGTTGTCCTCCTTAACGACAACCATGTCGTTGATCTGGAGATCTATCATGGGTCGTTGCCATTTGTGCCTCTTGTGCATCTCCTTCAGCTGCTCCTCCTTCCAGCGCAGGCAAAGTTGCTGGTTAAGAGCTTTAAAGCGCCGCCATCGGATGTGGATGGACTCGGCGAGCTGAGGAATTTCAGCTTCAGGAGCTGACAGGAGAGGCGCTCCGATCAGGAAATGACCAGGTGTCAATGCGATCAGCTCTGTAGGATCATCCGATAAAGGAGCCAGTGGCCTAGAATTTAGGCTAGCCTCGATTTTTGTCAACAGCGTTGACAGCTCCTCGAAGGTGAATCGAGTGCCGGAAGCGGATTTACGGAGCAAAGTTTTAAAGCTTTTGACTCCTGCTTACTTACCTACTGACTCCAGAAACTCCTTGGAGAGAAGTTTCTCGGCACCAACAAAGGTTTTGCCGTTATCAGAACAGATGCGTTGCGGGCATCTCCTGCTACCTATAAACCGCGCTAACGCGGCCAGGAACTTCTCAGTCGTCAGGTCGGATGTGCATTCCAAGTTTATAGCCTTGGTGCTAAAACACACAAACACACACACATACCCCTTCGTAATGAGACAGGCCCGTCCTGTGTAATTTTTTATATCGAACGGGCCGGCAAAATCCACTCCCGTGTAGGTGAATGGCCTGGAAAAGGAAGACCGCTCCTTGGGCAGATCTCCCATTAGCTGCGTTTGGAGACGCCTTCTGTATATGATACAGACCTTACAGGACTTAGTCACATGTTTGACCAAATTTCGAATCTTGGGAATCCAGTATTTCGCGCGGATGATACGGATCATGAGCTGATTCCCCCCATGCAACGTTATGCGATGGGTGAAATCAGTAAGGAGTCGACTATCATACGGCAGAAGAACAGGACGACGTTCATCATACCGCAGAGAGCTGGAATTTTTAACTCGTCCGCTGGCTCGGATAATGCCATGGTGGTCGAGAAACGGATTTAAGGAGAGTATGAAACTACGAGAGGCCAATTGTTACTTGTTGCTTAGACATTGGTATTCCTCAGCGTATGCTCGACGCTAAGTGGAAATATATGAGCGTTTGCTCTGCTGCCGCCAGGTTGCCTTGGGAAAGTTGAAGTGAGGTCGCCCTGGGACCTTTGCGACAATGGCGGATGAAACGCAGAGTGTACGCAGAAACGCGCAATGCTCGGCTAAAGTCGGAGAAACGGTCGAGGAACTCTTTCGTCTGCGCGATCTTAGTAGTGTGCACCTTAATGGTCTTTTGCTCGACGTCAGTGTCTGGGATAGACTCAAGTGCCGGTGGCCATTGGCTGCGAAGAAATGCTAACCACTCTGGGCCGTGCCACCACAGGTCTGACTGCGCTAACTCACTGGATAAAACACCCCTACTTGCCAAATCGACGGGGTTGTGTTCTGACCGAACATGATGCCATTGTTGGGCGTCGCAAATCTGTGTTATTTTCGCTACTCTATTTGCCACAAATGTGGTCCATCTACATCTACGGAGGTTTCTGAAGCCATGACAACACAATGGTGAGATGCAGATCAGGATTGTCTACCGGCATGTAAGAGAGAACTGCAGCAGTCATCTCAGCCAAGAGGACTGCTGCACACAATTCTAATCGAGGGAGGGAAACGGTTTTCTCTGGAGCCACTCTTGTCTTGGAGGTCTGGTTGACATTGTACCCATCTGGGAATTCGGATTTCGTTAAGTGACTGGTAATTGGTCACAAACTGGCTTCACTGTTGGTCAAGATCGGACGGAAGTGGATCATCCCAACGAAGCTCACGTAGCCACAAAGTTTGCATAAACATCTTGGCACAAACAACGAATGGAGATAACCAGCCTGCTGGATCGAACAATTTAGAAATTTGGGACAAAACCTCGCGCTTCGAGTAGGAGGATTTTTGCTCCAGTGGAGAAGGAACGAAGAAAAATTCGTCAGTCGTGGCTTTCCATCGAATCTGGCCTGACGGAATGTCACGCAGAAGCGGCTTATGATTGGCCGTCCACTTTCGTAGGGGGAACCCAGCGGACTCCATCGCACATGACAGCTCTTTAATGGCCTCACAGGCCTCGTGTTGCGTGTGGGCACCAGCTAGTACGTCATCCACGTACATGAAACTGCGAATAGCTTCACTAGCTTCGCTTGCTAGCTGTTGGAGGACTAGAATCGCAAGGAAGGGGGCACAATTTACTCCAAATGTGACGGTTTTTAGCTCGTAATCGCTTAATTCGCCATTTGGTGTGAGGGACAAGATTCGCTGAAACGAAGTGTGTCGATGGTCAACAAGGATCTGCCGATACATCTTGGTAATATCGGCGTTGAAAACAAATCGGAAATATCGCCACTTTAGTAGTTGCATGGTTAGGTCGGACTGGAGGACCGGCCTGTATGCAAGGTGAAGCGTGCCGGGATGTAGAAATGGATATGCGTCTATTTATGCGGCGGACGAGGGAGGGATTTAAATCCCTGTCGGCTGGTTTTCTGAAACTTCGTGATGAGTTTTCGTCTCTGGAAACTCAGTTTAATAGTTATAAACTATTGAACGAATCACCGAAGTGGAAGACTATCCCACGGGATTTCTCTCCCGATCCGCCGGCAGGGATGCCGGCTCCGGCATCGTCGAACGACCCCAAAACTCCAAATGGTCAGCAACTGATATCGTTTAGGAGTCCAGCAGTAGCTGCAGTTGCGGGGACGATTGACATTTTTGCCCTGGTATCAGTGCTCCGCAGGCTGATTCGATATCGGTTATAGTTTCCAATGCGTCCCGGCAAATATCCTCTCCCAGGGATATTCCAAATAAAGTTTTAACCAGAAGAGCTCTCAAAGCGTCATCGGCTTCAGTAGTTCCAGCGCAAAATGTTGTTGCTGCGGTTGCGACTGGCGCATCGAGATCTCTTGTAGCCATTCCACCAAAAAAGCAAATCTTTGTTTCGCGGCTCGACCTCAATACTGCATCAGATGATGTCATAGCCCATATCCGGGCAAAAGTCGTTGCGCCAAACATAGTGGTGGAAAAATTTAGGTTTTCATATACCCGTGACATTTCGTCATTTAAAATCAGTGTCCCTCCAAATGTGTTTGACCAAATTTGCCACAAAGATTTTTGGCCGGAACATTTAGTTGTAAAGCAGTACACGGCTAAGAAAAAGAGAAATCGGCCTCCGATTCGACTGCCCTCTGCTATCACCCCGTCTTCTAATAATAAACTTCTACCTTCTTCTGGTACGTCAGCATCTACTGACGGGCCAAAAAACTAACTATGTCTCTTATTCTGGCCTACCAGAATGTTAGAGGACTTAAATCTAAACTGTCTAGACTCTTTGTAGATAGTCTATCCTTTGATTTCCATGTTCTTGCTTTTACAGAGACGTGGCTCAAACCAGATATTGCTGACGCTTCGGTTTTTTCCACTAAATTTTCAATTTATAGAAAAGATCGGATTATCCGCAATGGTGGTGGTGTGCTTATTGCTGTCGATTCAGCTTTTCCATCTGAAATTATTCAGTTAACTTCCGCTCATGAAATTGAGTTTATTAGTGTCAAAATTTCACTTAAATCTTTTTGCACTTATGTTACTTGCTCTTACATTCCACCTCTTTCCGACTTAATTACATATAATAATCACTTGGAAGCAATTCAAGCAGTTTCTTCACTTCTTTCTGATAGAGATACCCTCATTGTTCTCGGTGACTTTAATTTACCAGATATTTCCTGGTCGCTTTCTGATGAGTCCTCAGTGTTGTTGCCCTCCTCGTCACATTGCTTTATTGATGGTCTATTTGATTTATCCCTTACTCAAATTAATCCTGTACGCAATTCAATTGATAGATCACTGGATCTTGTATTTGTGTTGGACTCCTCAAACTGCGTCGTTTCCAGGATTGAACCTCTCGTTTTACCTGAAGACAAATTTCATCCAACCTTGGATGTAACTATTGACCTTTCTATTTGTGCGCCGACTTACAATACTCATCCGGTAACAAGAAGCCGCTGCTTTCGTAAGACTGACTTTGTCAGACTTAATAATATTATTTGGAACCTTGATTGGTCATATCTGTACAATTGTACAACCATGGACTCTGCTATTCATTATTTCTATAATATGCTTGATTCCGTTTTTAAAATTTGTGTTCCTCTCGGTAGATCAGCTCGGTCTAATAAACCCCCCTGGTTCACTCGGGAGCTGTCCAATTTAAGAAATGTTAAGTCGAGATATTATAAGAGTTATAAAAAGGCAGGTCGTCCATCAGATTTTTCTAAATATGCTATTGCTCGTTCAAATTTCATGAAGCTAAATACAAAATGCTACAAGGATTATCTTCGGGGATGTAAACTTCAGTTTTACAGTGATCCTAAGCAGTTTTACAACTTTGTGAACACTAAACGCAAGACGAGCATAAGCCCATCATATTTAACTTTTGGAAATAAGACTGCGGACAGTGATCAGGCCATTGCCGATATGTTTGCTGATTTTTCCAAAACAACCTATTCCTTAACGGAATACCACTTAAACTCTCCGTATCCTTATGAGTTAAATAAGTCAAATTGCATATTCAATCCTTTAATTGACGAAAGTTCGCTTCTCAGCGTGCTTAAGCAAGTCAAACTTGTGTACGCGCCAGGTCCCGATGGGATTCCTGGTTGTGTACTCAGATTTTGCGCTGAATCGTTATGTAAGCCTATTCAGAAATTATTCTCGTTGTCTGTTGAAACCTCCGCTTTCCCGTTGATTTGGAAGGAACCATTTATAATTCCTCTCCATAAAAAGGGTAGTAAGTCTGATGTTTCTAACTATAGGGGTATTTCCAAGTTGTCCGCTATTCCAAAAGCTTTTGAAAAAATTGTAACTTTTCAATTGCAACATTTTTGTAGTTCTATAATTTCACCAGCCCAACACGGTTTCGTGAAACGTAGATCAACAACCACTAACCTTTTAGAATTTACATCTAGGACAATCAAAGGATTTGAAAGTGCAAAGCAAACTGATGTCATATATACAGATTTCAGTAAGGCTTTTGACTCTGTTAACCATAAGTTATTGCTTGTAAAGTTAAATGCAATTGGCTTCCCAAATATTCTACTCCGTTGTATTCGTGAGTATCTGACAAGTAGAACACAAAAGGTCTTATTTAAGTCTTCCTTTTCCAGATGCATCAATGTGACTTCGGGGGTGCCCCAGGGTAGTCATCTTAGTACGTTGCTGTTCACCCTTTTCATAAATGATCTTCCTTCCGTCTTGCATCATTCACATGTGCTCATGTATGCTGACGATGTTAAGCTTTGCCTTAGCTATAGCAATATGGTTTCGTCCAGTAGATTGCAAGCTGATCTTAATAATTTTCAGTGTTGGTATCAGCACAATCTTTTAAACTTAAACACCACTAAGTGCAAGGTAATGTCGTTCTATAGGACCTCTCCTCAAATGATGACATATTCCTTGAACAACACTCCATTAGAACGCCTTGATGAAATGAATGATTTAGGTGTACTCATGGATCGTAAATTAACCTTCAACTCCCATATCTCTACGATAATCGCTAAAGCCACAGGCGTTCTTGGTTTTGTCAAAAGATGGTCGAAAGAATTCGATAATCCTTACACTACCAAAATTCTCTATACCTCTTTGGTATGTCCTATTTTGGAGTACGGATCATGCATATGGTCACCTCAATATGAGTCACACCAAATTAGAATTGAATCTATTCAAAAACAATTTCTGCTTTTTGCTCTTCGTGGTCTTAACTGGGATCGCAATGTCAACCTGCCATCGTACTCTAGTAGACTTCTTTTAATTAACCTTCCTTCTCTTACTAACCGTAGAATAATGCTTGGTGTTATCTTTATGCACAAGCTCCTAATTGCTGATATTGACTCGCCTGAGTTATTACACCAAGTAGATCTCTTTGTACCATCTAGACCTACTAGAAACTATATTCCCTTATCCCTTGCACACTGTACTACTAACTATGCATTGCATAATCCATTTCGAGTCGTGTCGGCTGATTATAATCGACTTTATCGTGTGATCAGCCCAGAGCTCTCATTATCAGTATTAAAATCTTCTATCATCTCCTACTTATCTCGTAAATAGCTGTAGCTCTCGTTATTTGTCTGTTTTTTGTCAACTGTTCCCCGCGACTCGTGCCGTATGTCATGCGGTTAGCGCCCCTCGGTCGGTTGGGCGGGAGGTTGTGGGCACTTAGTGCACCTGATGGGATTCGCGCGTAAAAAAAAAAAAAAAAAAAAGGAGTATACGGCTAAGAAAAAGAGAAATCGGCCTCCGATTCGCCTGCCTAACACAAGTGACCCTTCGGTCCCTCCGGCTCATCAGTAGCTGGCGGGTCAAAAAACTAATTTCGTCCCTTATTCTGGCCTATCAGAATGTAAGAGGACTAAAATCTAAACTTTCTAAGCTTTTTGTAGATAGTCAATCTTTTGACTTTCATATTTTAGTCTTTACAGAAACGTGGTTAAAGCCAGACATTTCTGATGCCTCTGTTTTTCCCACAATATTTTCAACCTATAGATGCGATCGAATCTCCAAAAATGGTGGTGGAGTTTTGATTGCCGTAAATTCATCTCTTCCTTCTGAAATAGTTCTGCCACCTGCTGTTCTTGACATTGAATTTGTTAGTGTCAAAATTTATTTAAAATCATATTCTGTATTTCTAACTTGTTCGTATATTCCACCGAGTTCTGACATGACGGTATATGCTAGTCACTTACAAGCAATTCGCTTTGTTTCTTCACTTCTGTCGTATGCAGACATATTTATTATTCTGGGAGATTTTAATCTACCTAAAGTTTCATGGCTTCCATCAGGTGAGTCTTCCTTGTTGATGCCCTCCCCCTTACATTGCTTTGTTGACGGTCTCCTTGAGTTATCCTTAACCCAAGTTAATCCAGTGCTTAATAAAAATGAGAGATCACTAGATCTTATATTTATGTTAGATTCATCTAACTGTACTGTTTCGAGGATTGATCCCTTAGTCGTCCCCGAAGACAGTTTTTATCCAACTTTAGACTTAACCATTGATCTACCTTTTCGGTTACCAACTGCTGGTTCCAAGTTCGACGTCTCGTACCCGTTGCTTTCGTAAAACTAACATTTTCAAGCTCAATGAGCTACTTCTTGCTGCAGACTGGTCTTATCTGTACTCCTGTAATGATATGAATGCTGCCATTTGTTTTTTCTATAATACTATGTTTTCGCTTTTTGATGCTTGTGTTCCACGTGTGACCCATGTATTGTCAAAGTTCAAAAAATCGGGACGACCGTCTGATTTCTCTCTTTATGCTGTTGCTCGATCGAATTGGGACGACCGTCTGATTTCTCTCTTTATGCTATTGCTCGATCGAATTTTTTAGTGCTTAATACACTATTCTATAAGGATTACTTACATAAGGTCTTGTAAACTTCAGTTCTCCCGTGATCCTAAGCAATTTTATAACTTCGTTAACGCCAAACGTAAGGTAGCAGTGCACCCGTCCCATTTATGTTTTGAAAATAATAAAGCTAACGATGATCAGGCCATTGCCGATATGTTTGCTGATTTTTTCAAAACAACCTATTCCTCCAAAGAGCATCGAGCTAACTTTTCATATCCCTATCAGTTGTGATCCTGTGATCGATGAAAGTTCGCTTCTCAGTGTGCTTACTTTAGTGAAGCCCGTTTACTCACCAGGACCTGATGGGATACCTGGTTGTGTACTCAGGTTTTGCGCTGAGACTTTAATTCCCCCAATTCTTAAGTTATTTACTTTGTCCGTTGAAACTTCCTCTTTTCCAACCATATGGAAGGAATCTTTTATTATTCCTTTGCATAAAAAGGGTAATAAATCCGTTGCTTCAAACTATAGGGGTATTTCCAAATTGTCCGCTATTCCGAAGGCAATTTTCTCAAATGCAACTTTTCTGTAGTTCTATTCTTTCATCTTCTCAACATGGGTTTATAAAACTTAGAGCTACTACCACTAACCTTTTAGAGTTTACTTCTTTAGCGATCGAAGGATTCAAGAATGCATTGCAAACTCATGTCATTTATACTGACTTCAGTAAGGCTTTTGATTCTGTCAATCATACACTGCTTTTGTTTAAGCTGAACGAACTTGGGATTTCAAGCCTTTTGCCTTATTGGATTTCTCAATATCTTAATAACCGTACACAAAAAGTTTTATTTAAAACTTATCTTTCGAAGACCATCAATGTGACGTCGGGGGTGCCACAAGGTAGCCATCTAGGATCATTGCTTTTTACGCTCTTCATTAATGACCTTCCGTCAGTTGTAACTCACTCTCGCGTGCTTATGTACGCTGATGATGTTAAACTTTGTATTAGTTTTAAAGACTTAAGTTCTCCACATCTGCTTCAAGTCGATCTTAATAACTTTCAAACTTGGTGTTAAATTAGCTTATTAAAACTCAATGTTTCGAAATGTAACGTCAAGTCATTTCATAGATCCTCTTTCCAGTTAGTGGCGTATTATCTTAATAACAACCCACTTGAACGTTTGAACGAGATTAATGATTTGGGTGTACTCATGGACCACAAATTAAATTTTACTCGTCATATTAATATCACTGTCAATAAAGCTATGACTGTGCTTGGTTTCATTAAGCGATGGTCGAAAGAATTTGACGATCCTTACACAACCAAGACTCTTTTTATTTCACTGGTCCGCCCCGTTTTGGAGTATGGATCATGTGTTTGGTCTCCGCAATATGGATCACACCAAGTAAAAATTGAACCTGTTCAAAACCAGCTTTTAATTTTTGCTCTTCGTGGTTTAAACTGGGATCGAAATGTTAACTTGCCCTCTTATTCTTAAAGACCTCTTCTAATTAACCTTCCCTCCTTACTTATTCGTAGAGTAATGCTTGGTACTTTGTTTATCCACAAGCTTTTGAATGGACAAATAGACTGTCCTAATTTACTCAATCAGGTCAATCTATCTGTTTCTTGTAGACTAACCCGGAATTATGTCCCTTTATCCTTAACACGCTGTACTTCTAACTATTCTTTGCAGGACCTTTTCGAGTTCTCTGTTCCGACTACAACCGCCTTTATTCTGTAATCGGATCAGAGTTCTCTATATCTATCCTAAAATCTTGTATTTTAAGTTATCTATCTAGTAGTTAGTCTTAATTATTATTTTAGTTGTCGTCCGTTATTTTTGCATGTTGTCTGCTAGGGTTCGCGCGTAACGGATATTGTCCTGGTGTCGCTTGGGCCACTTGAACGTACTGCGCATTGTACGCGTCAACGTCCAGAAGAAATCGTTGAGGCTCTGCCCATTGGTGGAAGAACTGGAGGCGTTAAAGACTACGCGAACTTTAGTAGTGGTGCTTTCTGGCTTAAACACCGCATGATGTGGAAGGTAAAATACAGAGCTACCTTCTGCAGGACTAACCTTTCTCATATGACCAAGGTCTACGTACTCTTTCTAGAATTCTTGCTCAGGAATAGAAGGCTGACGACATGTCGTCCCGAGGTGTCCCTTTTGGTGGTTCGGACGAAATTCTCTTCACATTCGGAATCGGACTTTTTCATTCTCCTCACAGGGAGATCCTCCACCTCCCAAAATTTTGTGAGAAGTTTATCTAATTGGCTCTCTGGGGTATGCACGACTCGAGTGGAAAACGAGGAGATTGCCCGGTGGTCAATTTGGGACTCGTCAATTGGCCCTATAAGTACCCACCCGAAGATGGTATCTTCCCCAAGAAGGGTGCCACAAATGTTGGTATCCTTGCCCTTCAAGAAAATTGCAGGAAGCACGTCAGACCCGAGCAGTAAATCTATTTGGGCCCTGTGACGGAAATTCGGATCGGCAAGAGACAAGTCGGGCAGATTCTCTAAGGCACTCTCGCTAATGCTATGTGTCGGAAGATTGCCCGCCAAGTACGGGAGAACATACGCGGACGTGGGCACTCGCCGTTCTGGCATCAATGGAGAACCTATGGCGAGCTGAGAAAGCTTATGGGCTTGAGCGGGAGTCGACATGGTCAAACCAGATATATGGGCAGTCACCGTTTTGAATGGAAGTTTTATTTGATTGAAAAGTCGTTTCATTATGAAACTCCCTTCAGATTCTGGATCAGTCAAAGCACGAGCCCTATAGGATACTCCCTGATGACGCACGGTAACCATGGCGGTTCTCAAAAGGACTCGCTTCGCACTAGATGCAAAATAACTTTGCGTGCAAAAAGGTGGTTCTGCCGGAAGGTTGGAAACAATGGTGGATTGATTGCCCTAGGAGTCTGATTTGGGTAGTGCTGGCACTGGCGCACCGTTACCACGATGAAGTAGGGTGTTATGGCGACCGTTGCACATGAAGCAATTATGTGCACTTGGACATTCTTTTAATTGATGCTGACGTGTGAAACAATTAACGCATAATTTGAGTTGCCTAATCTGGGTGACTCTATCATTGATGGACATTTGGAGAAAACGAGGACACAGACGGATTGGATGATTCTCCTTAGCACACACCTTGCATGTAGACGATCCCACCGAGACCTTGGTTTTAACAGTCTTAATATTCCTCTGGGTCTCTTTTCTCTCTTTTCGGACGAACTGACTTGTCGATGACAACTTGACAACTCACAGTCATTGAATCTTCTAGTGATTCCAACGTAAGGACGTGATATTCTAGAAACGCATTTAATTCCGCCCAGCATGTGATATCCCGTTTATTTTGGAGAGGCTGCTCCCACATTGCTCGGGAGACCTTGGGCAGCTGTCCTTGAGCATGCTGTCCCAAGTAGATGTGGTGACGCCGTGGAGATTTAATGCTAGCAAGCATCCTTGGAAAGTATTCAGCATTGTTCTCAGCGATGTAACGGACTCGGTAGAAATGGGCATTAAGCCAAACAGGACTTTGAGCTGACCATTGAGAAGGAGTCGTAGATTCTCAAACCGCTTACAGAGGGCTCCCCAAGCTGCTTCAAAACCATCATTGGTAAGTGGAGACTTAGCCACTAGAACCTTGGCATCACCTCTTGTTTTAGAATTTAAATGGAATAACTTTTCGACAGGTGTTAACCGCGGATTGTCTATATAGACAGCGGTGAAAAGGTCTCGAAATGTAGGCCAACACAAAAATCGCCGCTAAAGATATCTGTATTACATGGTGGAAGATTACAGCCTCTCGAAGCAACGCTAGGAACTGGCAACTGCTCTGGCATGGATGCCTTGTCAATGGACTCAGTAAGTAGAGAAGCGCAACGTTCGTAAACATCATAACAATAAGCATATTTTGCTTCAAGGTTCGAAATATCTGCAGTGTCACCATCTTGCCGAATACTTTTGGAACACCGAACATACTCTTGTTCGGCTGTTGCCCATAAGGAGAGAATGTGATCCTGTCGGATCTTCAGTGTGGAGATTGTGACTGCATTCTCAGACGGAGTGTTGATCATATCCTGGAATCGGCTGATACGATCATGGCAGCTATGAACTCAGCCAAGGCCATGGTGGACACTCGAATACGTCTTTGCGTTTCAGAACGAGTAGAAACTGTGATGTGGGGAACTAGCTGCACAGTTTCTAGACTAGATGGGCTTGACGCTCGGGAAGTTTTCGGAGATGACAATCGTGGCTCAGATGTAGCTCGTTGAATGCCGCGGCCCTGACCCTTGAGTGCCGAAGACTCACCACCAGCAGAACTTGGATGACGTTTAATAGTCGCAGGAGAAGCGGAACTTCGTGGTTTTGATGTCGGGGTCGCGGGCGATATAGAACGTGGAGGAACAGTGAGCCAAGTTGACTTAGCGCTAGCCTTGGGTTGCTCGATTGTTATAATAATAATAAGCTACATCGCGTTTTTGACCACTGCTAGACGTAGCAGTGTCGCAACGACGACAGTAACTTTGAAATTTGAAAATCGAAAAATGAAGAAAAAAATGTAGGAAATGTTAAAGCAATTGGAACTTAAATCGAGTATAATAATTTTCGCAGTAATTGAAAACTTGGATATGTAAAAATTGGGAACTTTGTTAAATGTAGGAATGTTCGAAGTATGGAATTTTCGTTGATGTAAGAATTTTCGAAGTGTGGACTGCATACTTTATTGGACGAAATGATGTTTGAATACAAAACAATAAATCGGGTCTACACAAATGCATATATCAATTTTACTGATGATTATCCGATAATATAATTTTCTTTTCTTTTGAACCTTGGTCGAAAAAAAGGATAGACGGCTAAGTGTTGTTGTTTATCGCAAGAAGAAAAAATTGCAAAAAAAAATGTAAGCTGTACGTTATATTTCTTTCGATGTTCGCTTGGAATAGATTTTGTATTCTCGGCAGAAATACAAATACACCGACAATAAACTCTCAATGTCGTTTATATCAAGATTAGTCACAAATTTTTTAGGAAAAAAAATAGGCAAATCTCGCGGTAAAACGACTCAGCTGTAGCGTTGGAGCCGGTTTCACAAAATTTTCTTTATGCGCGAATTTTTACTTTAAGGAACAAACAACAACACGAAGGCAAAAATCCGGAATTAGTTCACTGAATTAAAAATTTTTTATTATATTTTTTTTTTTTTGTTTTATTTTAAATGAAATGTTTCAATACTTTTTTTTTATCTCGGAATACTGCACTGGAATGTGTGTAATATATTTATTATATGTGTGGAATGTGTGTATGGAATATTATAATATATTATGGAATATGTAAAATACATATATTTATCGATGGAATGTATAAAACATATTTATTATGGATGGAATGTGTGTCGGAAAATATGTGCATTAAACATAACACTAAAGCTAGGATTTATTAAATTCGGACCGCGGAAATAATACGACTGCGAAATTATTTTATTAGAAGTTCGCGTTAAGGGGTTACATGGGTTTCACGGTTTCAAAAAATCGAATTTTTTTTTTGTCCTTTTAAATTTTTCAATAACTCTGGAATATTGTGTTAAAATATCAAATCGAGCCGAGCAATAGTTTCGGAGATACAGCCCTTAGAAGTCGAGTGCTCAAGGCTAATCGCACCGCGCTCAAAACTTTAAACGCGTGTTTCTCAAAACTGTCTTTTCAAAGTCGGTTGGCAAGATTTCTCGAGAACTAACGAACCGATTTTGATGAAATTTTGAACAGGTCTTTGAGATACGATTCTTAAGGAATTGATCGAAGGATTTTTTTTTTTTCATTTATAACTATTTTTTAAAAAAAAAATATAGTGAAATTTTCCTTAAAATTTGCATTTTTTTGTAAAAAGGACTGCCAAAAATCCAATTTTCATTTTTTTTTTTGTTCCTTCGTTCATTTACTAGTTTATGGTCTTAACTAAAATGTGAATTTTTTTTTTACTTTAGATGATCCGGTAAGAAATTCTTCTGCCAACGCGGAGGCGTCTTTTTTTCGGGGAGTCACCGAACGACACGTCTGAAAGGCGGAGTTTTCAATATTTTTCCACAAAAATTTTT
Source organism: Drosophila austrosaltans (assembly GCA_035045865.1). NCBI lineage: Eukaryota > Metazoa > Arthropoda > Insecta > Diptera > Drosophilidae > Drosophila > Drosophila austrosaltans. The sequence continues at coordinate 103,692 of JAWNOQ010000206.1, read as the reverse complement.
GGGACTGGTGTTGAAACATACATCTTTATAGGAATACTAAATTCGAATAAAAAATTTCATTATTTGTATTAAAAAAAAATTGTTGAAAAAAGGCCATTTTTTGCTCGGTGAAACCCATGTAACCCCTTAATTTCGCATTTATCTCGCGTTACCGAAAAAATAAATTGCCGTTCTGTAAACCTTGAAACGGAGCCGATAACAAGTGTAGGAATGGTGAACAATCGGAACATTCGTCTATGTTTTTTTTTTTTTCATTCGTTTATTTGGAAAAAGTTACTAAGGAATAAAAATTGACAGAGTTGCTAGTGTGATAAAAAAAAGAAGAGAAAGTAATTTGTGGGAGTATAGTAGAATAGAATTCTGCGGTACTGCTTGGCTGCATTGCTTCGCAGGACTCTGGTGGGCAGCTTAGGCCCCTTCTTTATTGGTCAACCTTTCGACCTCTCGCAGCTTGGTCGCTACTATCGCCGCAAATTTGCATGCTGCTGACCACCGATACTGTCCTGAAAGCATCTTTGGCACCAGATTGGATGCCTTCACTGGTTCATTGAATGCCGTTTGTAGGGCAAGGCGCTCAGATTGAAAACGTAGGCATGCTCCATTTGTGCAATACTGGCATTCTTGGTTTACAGCGTGTCCGAGCTTATGTAGATAGCTGCGAAAGCATCCGTGACCACTGAGCATTTGGGTCAGCTCAAAAGTGACATCGCTATGATTCCGGTTTACCCGGACATAAGTCCGAGATGAGTCGGAAGGTCCATCTTCCATTTTGGGGCGATTCCCAGCACTTCTGCCAATCAGTCAAGCTTACTTGTCTAGCCATAACTTTGGTTGCCACTGACTAAACTTCATCTCTTCGCTGCTCGTGTAGCCATTTCGCTTCTCGTACGAGTAAAACCAGTGGTGTCATGCCGGAGATGACGAGTGAGGCGTCCTCTGAGAGTCTATACGTTGACTCCAAACAGCGTCTATGCGATTTACATTCCATGGCCTTGGCCCAGACTGGTGCACTATATAGAATCGTCGACCTTAGGACATTCATTAGCAACAAGCGTCGCCCCTGCTTTGGACCACGTGAATTCAACATAATGCGACTCAGCGAGCTGCATAGTCCACTTGCTCACGCGCAAACCTGGATTAGGTGATCCTTAAAACTTAGGTGTGTCAATCCACACGCCCAAGACTGACCTTTGGGGCACGCCGCCACGCACCAAGTGGGTATGTGTGCCATTACTTGCTGTGTAGCGTAGGATTCGCTTCCGAAAATAGTCTTCGGTAATACCGATGAGGTACTCTGGAAATTTGAAGACAGACAGAGCTTGTAAAATGCGCCCCCAGTTAGCCATGTTGAATGCGCTTTTGGCCACCTTTCCACCTTTGACCTTCGATAGCCTTGGCCGCAATGTTGACAACTGATGTGAGGGCATCGATGGTCGACTTTGCCTTCCTGAAACCAAACTGGAATGGGAAGAGATCGCCTGCGAGTTTCAGTGATGCCTCTATACTGCTGCTGATTATTTTTTCAAACATTTTCCCCAGAGCGTCGAGCAAGCAAATTGGACGGTAAGCTGAAGGATCGTCTGCTGATTTGTTTGGCTTTGGTATCAGTACCAAGTCTTGTATTTTCCATTGGTCCGGAAATGTACTTTCTTGCTAGCAAATGTTGAATAGTTGCGTAAATTTGTCGGGCTGTAGCCAGGTTGCTAGCTTTAAAGCCTTGGTAGGGATGGCGTCTGGACCAGGAGCCTTGTTGTCCTTGAGAGAAAGTGCCGCTTTAGCAACTTCTTCTTTATCAAGTCGGTTCTCGACAGGGGCTATGTTTGCCAAGTGAGTGACTTTTGCCGCTATCGTCGATGTGTTGGGGAAAAGCGTTTCCACGATGCATATCATTTTCGTCTCGTCTGGTGCAGCTGGCTTGACCACTTTTAACTTATTTAGCGCAATTTTATAGGCCATGCCCCAAATGTCATTGTCCATCTTATCGCATAGATCCAAAAAGAATTTTCTTTTGCTCAGATTTATGGCCTTTTTGAGCTCTCTGCGCCTGTCTGCATATTCTTGTTGCAGCTCCAGGAAGTGTGAACGGCCTCTTGCCCGCTGGTGACACCGTCTTGCCTTCAGGCATTTTCTTCTGGCCTCTGCGATTGATTTGTTCCACCAGTACACCGCTGAACGATGTTTGCTATGAGCCCTGCGCAGTTCCACACTGGCATCGCAGGCTGATTTAATAGCTTCCATGACTTGCTTCGAGCATTCTGTTGCGCTACCGGAGAGTGTTGAAATATCCAGGGTGGATGCAAAAACAGTTAAGTGTCTGAACTTTGTATATCTTGCCGTTAGGAGCCTCGTTGCGGCGCCTGGTATGCGTGCTGTCAATGACACAAAGTATGGCGTTGTGGTCGCTGCCCGTATAGTGACGGCAGAGCTTCCAGCTGACGCTATTGTAAAGTTTTCCGGTTGCAAAGGTTACATCAATAACTGACCCGTAACCAGCTCTTTGGAATGTGAACTCATTGCCCTTATTGAGAACCGCCATATCGAGCGTCGCCAGTAGTGGTCTGTTTGGGTGTAACCTTGAGCTACGCAATTGAAGCATTTTGGCTCGTTTGTGCATGATGAAGCTTTATGAATTGGCTTCCCACATCTGAGGCACCAGTTTGTGCGATCAATGCTGCTGGTGCACTTGGCAGCCATAGTTGTTTTTTTGGTGGCGTGTTCCGCTGGGGCAAGGTATCGTCCCTTTGACGTTTGGGCGAATCGCTGCAGCCAGAGTTTGCTCTGAGCCTACGTTGAGCGCAAGCCTCCTGGACGGTTTGCGTGGTTTGGTCGCATGTTGGTTTCCTCAGTATTAGTTTGCCCACTTTAGAGCAGAGCAGCTCGTGCAGCTTTTTCATGCGTGCCATTGACTGCAACGCACTTTGATTTATATGCCTCACAAGTTTACCATCCTCCTTCTTGGAGTAGGTATTGGCAAGATCGTTGATCAGTCAGCCCAACTCGTCCAACTCTGGAATTCCTGAGTTAGCCTTCGATGAATATTCGTCTATGTGTGTACATGTGTGTGTGACTCGCAAATGTAAACAATGGTAAGTTTTAATTATTTTTCCGCGAAATTAATTGATTTTCACTTAAATGTTTTCTTGTTTGTATTGTAGGATGTCACACGGCACAATTTTTTTCTCGGAGGATTGTTCACTTGACATAAATTGGAAGCGGCGACACACGGTATGCACATATGTTTCTTGGTGGTGGAGATATGTATGTACATATGTGTCAGGAATATGCATAAGTGGTTTATTTGATATATTTTAGATACAATTTATTAATGAAACTTCATTATCTTAAGCTCTTCAAATTTACATCTACACTCCTCAGCTTCACGAACAAGACTTCTCGATCTCTTCCTCGCGTACTCCTCACATGTTATCTTTCCACTCTGCTCTCTTACGCGTTCTCTCCACTAGAACTGTCATTCTTGACATCCGGCCTTTCTTGACTCGTCTTCGTCGTCACTTATGTAGTTGTAGCTTTCCTCTACGATTTCCAAATTCGAAATTAAAGCACACCATGGCTTCATGTGGTCGTTTGACATTACTGTATCGACGCACAGTGGGGCCTTTTCTCATTTCGCTTATCAAAAATCATATCTTCTAAAGTAGTGAAGCGATTTTCAAAATTTAAAAAGCATTTGATAGCTAATTGTTCAAGCTTCAAATGGAGTTATTACCGAGGTGCCACGTACTCGGGTTGCTTAGATATTCAAGGTCAAAGTTGAAAAATATTTCTAGGCATATTTGACCCACAAAATTCACTTAAAAAACGCTTTCTTGATGACAAATGAACTTTATTATTCGAATTTGATAATATAAATAAGATTTTTTAATGTTTTATTTCAATTTTTCATTTAAATTGCAAAAAAAAATATACCATTGCAAGGGTACAATAATTTTGGTCTTCTCCAAAACCCTTAATGCTACAGAGCTGAAATTTTACACATAGACTTCTTTTTGCTGCAGGCATTGTATATCTCGAAATCATCCTTATCGGATAACTATATCATATAGCTAGGAACGATAGGTCGAGAATAAAATTAAGCTTTCATAACTTTGTTGTTTTTCAATCGAATATTACGAAATTTGTATTATATTACTCTAAGATACTTTTTAACATATTCGCCAAGTTTCATCAGAATCGGTTGACTATATCATATTGCTCCCATAGGAACGATCGGTCAGAAATATAGTTTTTATAAAGCGATTGTTAAAAAATTTTATATTTGAAAGTTTAGTACATATGGAAATGTCTGTGCTAAGTTTCAGCCAAATCGGTAGACTATATGATATAGCTCCCATAGGAACAATCGGATCAAACATTTTGTTGGTCAAATTACATATTTTTTCTTAAGCCATTAACATCTAATGTAGGTTTGACTTATTTTATATGCTCTCCAATGATTTTGGTTCATTATAAATATGTAAATATCAAATAACAGTTTGCCAAATTTGCATGCGCTCTTCTTCTTCCTTGTACCTGGAACGCGTTTTTAACGCGAGGTTGCATTAGTTTTTTAAATTTTTGACAAATTTGCGCAAAAAAGCGCAAGACTACACTATATAGGTCTGATAGGTGAATATTCCCTCTATCACGTGTATATAATTATATCGTGAATCTCCGTGAATCTCTTTTGTTTTTCCTTCACTAAAGTTTAAAAAATGCGAAAATTTAGTGTATTTTTGAAACGTCTCCAATTTACTGAGTATTTCAAATTACATTAAATTTTTTACAACAAATAACTAAAAAATGATCTACTTTTCGAATAAAGTAAAAATATTCAAGATCAGTTGTTTATTTCGGCCAATATACAGTTTCAAAGTTGCAAGTTTTTTTTAAAATTCTAAATTTTTTTCTTACATGAAAAATGTCTTCACTTTGAGATGTAGCACCCACAACTCTTATCGGATTTCGATAATATTTTGGATCCATAACATTTGAAGTATTATCTGTCGATTTCACTTTTCATTTTTGCCAAACGCGATGGTGAAAAAAATGATTTTCGGTCAGCTATTCGGGCAGAGGCCCCACTGTGCGTCGTTGAGATACGGAACGATCCGGTAAGTCTTCTACTATATAGCGATCGTTTGTAGCAATTACTTGTATGTATATATGTATATAATTGTGAAGTATTTCATAATTTATTTGGATAAGACAGCAAACCGAAATTGTAAGTATCGGTGTCGGTAGCTATTTAGATCCAGCATGGGAGTCTCTATGCCTAACGAGTGGGACCCTATGGTTCCGTAGCTCTTTCGGGGTGGGGTGGGTTTTGTTGCTAGATACTGGACTCTCCCTCACAATTTTATTAAGGATCCCTCCTGAAACTAGAAATGACGGCGATAGACCAGGACGGTCAAATGAAAACTAAACATATCGACGAAACGATATAAAAACTCAATTGGCAAATTCACAAATTTTTTTAAATAACAAAACAAACGGCTTCTTGTTTATTCGGAATGAATTCGGCGGGGCTAAAGTTGGAATTGCAACCGCTTGCTCTATACCCATCCCTACCTTTGGATCCTCTGTTGCGGATGTAAACGAAGATCCCCTAAATTCATTTACCTAAATTTTAAATTGCCACGCCATCAGAAAAATACACTATAATCACTCCATATTTCTTTTTGGTTTTACTTCAGAAAATATTTTATTTTATAATTATTCATGATTGTTGCGGGATTTCATCTTACGTTATACTATTTTTATTAAATTCTATTCTACATAACAAGAGTAAAGTATTTATTATGATTAAAGATTAATTAGTAAGAATAAGGGAAACAAAAAACATGTGCAAGGTAGACTACTGAATACCCTCCATTGGGCCTATTAAACGCAAAAATTTTCTTTCATTTTCATTATTATCTTGAAGTTTTGGTTTTTATACCCTTGCAGATTGTATTATAAAATTGGTCAGATGTTTGTAACGCATAGAAATATACGTTTCCGACCCCATAAAGTATATATATTCTTGATCAGCATCAACAGCCGAGTCGATTGAGACATGTCCTTCTGTCCGTCTGTCTGTTTGTTCGTCGCTTTTCGAACTTAAATTTTAAGCTACGTAGTTGAAACTTGGTAGTTAGCTTTCTTAAAGGTGTAGGTAGACAAAGTATGAAAATCGGTCGGATCGGATTACTATATGATATATCCAATATCGGAATAATAGGGTTCCAATTAAAAATTTTTTATTTTTCTTTTGGAATATAAATCTTATTTGTACCAAAACACTACCCACCAAGTTTGACTCAAATCGGATAATTATTACGGCTACAAATCAATAAAACAAATCATCCATATAAGCTATTTAATCCAGCAACAAAAAATTTCAAACAAATCTGCCGTACCAACACAAGAGACCCGAGTTCGAATCCGCGCGGCACCAAATAAGATATATATAAAACTATTGTTTTTTTGTTGTTGCATTTAAATTTAATTTGTATCCATACACTATTCACCAAGTTTGAACTAAATCGGATAATTATTAAGGTTACAAATCAATAATCATATGTGATAGAAATTAAATGTATTTTAATGCTCACGCTCACACATACATATCCAAAAATTCAACCATATTTTGCTGCAAGGGTATACAAACTTCGGCAGAGCCGAAGTTAGCTTCTTTGATATTTGGAATTTAATTTAACTGCTTAAGACAAATTTTGTTAGGTTGCATTCGGCATGGGTTAATTCATTTTTCTTATATTATTTATTTATTTAATTTTTTTTTTTTTTCAAAATCAAATAGCAGTGTATCCGAAACAAGACTTGTGTGCTGTACGTTATTTCGCGAACATAACAAGGGGCATTGACCTGTTGTTAAGATCAGCTGTTGTAAAGCAATAGTAAAAGTAGGTGTCGAAAAATTTTTTTAAAGAACATGCATTAATGAGGAAAAGCGAGAACCACACATGCTTACGCAAAAAAAAAAGAAAGCGAGGGGAATCATTTGGATGACCATAAACACAACTAAAATATGGGTGTAAATTATACGCCAGTTACGGTATTATACCATCCAATTGATTCTTACCAATTTACGAGGACCAGTAGTAAAGTATTGAGAGTAGATTTATGTATATATTAATTTATATAAATATGTAGGTACATAGACATACATACATACATAAATATGGAGACAAAAACAAACATGTGAATATTTTATATTCATACACACACATATATATATATATATATATATATATATATATATGTATATTTAAAATCAAATAGAAAAATTTTTAAACAGGTAAACTTACTCGCATTTTTGTAAAATATGTTTTACTTGAATTGTTGCTCCAACGATGGAAGGCCTTCCAACGATGATTTGGTGACAGCAATAAACCTGGATTTATGCTAGAGGAAATTTCTTGGTTTACTGATTTGATTGTTTTTTTTCTTTTGTCTTTGTATATTTCTTTTATTTCACTCACGAACGCATGTTCAAAAATAAACGATTGTATTGAACAAAACAAAACACTTGGATAAACCAATACCTAATTATTGAACAAATCCTATAACGGATGTTCTGGTTGCTTAGGCATTAATTCCATGTGTTGCTATATTTTTTTTCTTTTTTCTTTTGGGCTATTCGTTATGTATACCGCGGCACAAGTCTTGTTCTAATTCACACTTCTTGAATGGCTTATGGTTTCTTTTACTTTTACGAATCGAGAATTAAGAACAAATTATATTATTATTTTTTTTTCTATGACTTTACGCTAACTCTTTTGATTTTAAACAAAGTTATATTTTTAAATCGGGGCCTCTAATTTGCTATGAGGGGGACTTTTAACTGTTGCACACACAAAACAATGATCACCACCGATTGCTGGAGACATCCGACATCGGCGAAAGAAATAACGACACTGATGAGGGCGTTCTAATCTCGGTTGATGGTGGTTACGGTGTTACTATTGTTTTTTCTTTCCTATATCTTTGTCAACTTCCCAACTGCTGATATACTCCAATTCAAAAAAATGCAGGGGTACTCCCGCAGCCAGGTGCTCTCCGCAAATCTGAGCCTCGAATGGGCAAAATGATGGAGCCGTAGCTACCTGTTGGACTGGTAATAATTTGCGTCTATTAGGAAGATCGGTGGCTTCCAATTTTTTTCTTTTAGTGAAACATACCTGTGGGTGTTAATGTCCAAACATATACAATTTTTTTGGACACTATTTTCCCGGAGGAATGTGCCAAAAATCACGTTTTCTGCCCAAGCCTTCCGATGGCTTGAATATTATGACAATTTTGGTTTTATTTGGTATTACTTGTAAACGAGATGGTTTTAGATTTACTTTTGTGTTTACTCTGTTTGAATTTTCAACACGTTTCCACAACAAGAATACAAACGAGGCGAAATGGTTACAACCTTATATAATTTAGTTTTTGATGGCAAGAGTAAAGGCCGCACGAGGTGCAACATGCCCTTTTATACCCTCGGCTTAATCGAAAGCTCGATTTTTCTTGACTGAAGTTGGCTGTGATGAGTGTCACTGGTCAGAGGCCATAGTTAAAGCTGCGTTGCGCCCTCTATTCTTCTATTGATAACCAAACTTGCAAGCAGTGCTAGGGACTTTAAATCGCATGCGAGAATTTTTCTTACGCGTCTTAATAACGATTTAAAAGGCCAGCCTGCCAAAATTTTTCAATTCTTTTAATAGAACCCCGACCATTACACGTTTCCCAAAACTTTGCTGACGACATATGGTCCTTTAAAATCTGGATCTAGCTTGTGTGTTTCTCTTGTCGCCATCGGGTTATAATCAATGACGACCAAATCATCAACTTCAAATTTTTGTGGGTGACAATGCTTTGTGTCATATCTTTTTTTCCATTTTTTCTGTTCTGCTTTAATGTTTGCTGCTGCCTGACTTCGATTATCTTGTACATCTAATTTCTCGTAGCAATCTTCGGTTATTGCTTGGATAAGCTGATTACACGTTACATCTCTGGGATTAAAATTAAGTACTAAATCATTCGGTGTAAATTTCGTTGTTGAGTTCACATGATTATTCATACTCCACTGTATTTTACATATGTTCTGATCCCAATCTTTGTCTTTGTCTGTACAAGTTTTCAGAGCATTTAAAAGTGTTTTATTCATCCTTTCTGCTTGGCCATTAGCTCGGGGCGTACGAACTGCAGTTTTTATATGTTGTATTCCATTGTTTTTAACAAATTCTTCAAACTCCTTTGATGTGAATGACGTGCCTCTATCTGATGTTATACGTACACTGGTTGGCCAAAAATACCAAAGAGTTGTTTAAGAGCTTTTATTACCGGGGTTGTCTTTGTATTACGTGTGGCTACCAGAATGGTATACTTTGTAAATGCGCAAAACATTACCAAAATGTGACAATTTCCACTTATACTCTTTGTAAAAGGTCCAATGTGATCAATATTTATGGACCGAAATGGTATTGGTATTACTTCTCGTAAATGCAGTTCTCCATCTGATTTTCCACCTTTTACTTTGTTTACACAGCATTCTGGGCACGCATCAATGTACGACTTTACAAAACTTCTCGTTCTTGGAAACCAGAAATGACGACTTATCCGATCCAAAGTTTTCTGTATGCTGTAATGACCTACATCATCATGATTGCTTTTAGTGATCCTCCATCGAATTGCTTGAGGAACTACTAATTGCTTTGCTTTGCTTAACCGAATATTCTTTGTTCACTTGTTTCCAATGAGTGTTAACATCTTTTTTCTTGAATATTTTAAAGACTTCTTTTATTTTCGGATCTTGCTTTTGCATAGTTTTCCAATCTTTATCAATCGGTGTAATTTTATAAATTCGTTCAGTTTCCTGTAATATACTTTCTTCTTTTAAAACTGGCTGACGACTCATTCCATCTACATGTGGTAGTTCTTATCCTGGTCTATGTTTGCATAAAATCAAATTCCTGTAGTCTTAGCCACCAACGAGCAATATGTGATTGAAGAGCCGTTGAGTTCTTTTACGTTGCCACAGCGTTACAATCTGTGATTACTAAAAATTTTGATCCAAGAAGATATATGCGAAATCTCTCCAAAGCTTCTGCTATTGCTAATAATTCCAGTGCGTGACTTGAGTAGCGACTTTCTGCGTCAGTACAAACTCTACTGAAATAGAATATGGGCTTTGTCTCCATTTCCTCTTCTTGAAATAATATTGCTGCTATTCCTGAGCTACATGCATCTGTATGAACTTCATGCTTTTTATTTGGGTCATATAATCCCAAAACTGGTTGTGTCGTAATAGCTTCTGTCTCATTCCGTGGCTGTGGGTATTCTGCAATGCATTTTGTCTTCTCCTTTCCTGGTTGAATACCATCGCCTGTTATTATGTGGCCTAGAAATTGTACTTCGGTTTTCATAAATTTACACTTTGATGGGCGAAGTGTTAACCCTTCTGTCTTTATTGCTTCTAAAAACTCATTTAGAATGATCATTCCTTCCTCGATGGTTTTTGATGATATAATAACTTCATCCACATAGCTAATAATATTTCGTTGATATTCCAGTTTTCTTATAATATCCGCAATAATCTTTTGGAAAATCCAAAAGGCATGAAATTAAATTCAAATAATCCGTCGGGTGTCATGAAAACTGTGAATTCCTTGCTTTCTTTGCTCATTTCTACTTGATAATAGCCAGATGTCATATCCAGAGTAGTAAAGTACCGATTTCCTGCCAATTTTGCTAACTGTTCCTCGACTATTGGCATCGGGTAATGTTGTTTCACAGTGACTTCGTTGAGTGCCCTTAAGTCCACACACAATCGATGTTCTCCGTTAGGTTTTGACACTAAAATTGATGATGCCGCATGTGGTGACCCGCTACGTTGGATAATGTTGTATTTCAGCAGTTCCTCTACTACTGATCGTAACGCATCCCTCTTTGCAAATGGAACTTGGTATCGTCGCCCCACTATTGGTTTTGTCGTTGACACCTTGATTTCCATCACCGTCGATTTGCATCTGCCAATGTTTGAAAAATCTCCGACAAAGCATTCTTTATATGATTTCAATAGATCACTCACCTGATGGCGTTGAGGACCCTTAGCCTCAGCGCCTATATCAAACTAGCCTGATTCTCTCAGCTACTAATTATGGTTCGATGTTAGACTCTTTTTTTTCATAGCACAAAATGTCTCTTTCTAGTAGAACTGTGTATTGTAGTACCTCGTTTGGCACCACTTGAATTCTCGTGTGTAACCGTTGATTATCCATTTTGAACTCTGTCAAAATATATCCCTTTGACTCGACGATTGCACCTCCAAAGCCTTGCAAATGCTTTCTTATTTTTGTCGAATCGCTCCTTTGGGCACTTGAGACTCCTGAATTAAGGTATTCTCGCTACCAGTGTCTACAAACGCCTCATATTCATGACCTCCGATATAAACTTTTTTCATAATCGGTGGGAACACATTATCCTTTGTATTTCCAACCTATGATACCGCTGATCCCTTGACTTTGCAATCTTTTTCTTCGTGTCCCAGTTTAAAACAAGATGAACACCGTAATTTCCTTTTCTGTGGAGCTGGGCATTTGGCTGCTATGTGACCAAACTCGTTACAGTTGAAGCATTTTGGGCCTTTAGCCGTTTCTTCGTTGTTGCTTACTTCTGTTGGCTTCGTATTTCCTGCTGATCCGTACTCGGTGGACTTATATGTGGTCATTCTTGAGAGGATTTCATATTTTCCAATGATCGACACAACTCTACACATGTGGATAAATTCATTGCTAATAATGTTTTAGTTGATTCATGTTGATTTAATCCATTGATAATATATGAATTTATCGATCGTTCGTCCATGTTAGCTTTTCTTCCGATTGCCATCATGGTATAAAAGTATTCGATAATCGTTTCGTTAAACTTCTTCTTTCGTTTCATCATGTGCCGGTGCACGTCTGCTACATTTACGACACTTGGAAAATCTTTAACTAGCGCATCTTTAATTGCTCCAATGATGTATATACCTCTTGAGCATCTATCCAATCCTTAGCCACTCCTTTTAATTTGTGCTGAATAGCGAATAATATGGTGGCGTTATTCCACTCATAAACTTCTTTCAACTGCTCTACTTTTGTTATGAACTGTTCCGATGATAAATTTTCTTTTATTGGATCAATTTCAGGTAACATTCTGATGACATCTTTCATTAAGTTATCACCAGTGACTTTACGCGGACTCAATCGTTGTGTCTCAACTTGATGATCCAGCCTTTTTGTGCTGCGGTCTGTACCTCAAGCCTTTGCTGATTCGCAGATAAAACTTGCGTTCTCATATTTATTGACGCTACTGCTCCAGATAGGGTTGATATCATTTGCTTCAGTTCATCCATTTGCCTTTGCATCATATTATTTTCCACTGAAATCTCATAATCATCCGTATCAATTTGGTCCGTTTCTAGAACCTGAGTTAGTGCATCGATCTTCGATTGCTTGTTTCCCGTCATTTGGATATTATTTGTCTGTAGAATAATATCCAATTCTACGACGCGTAGTGTGTGTAATTTTACTAGCATTTTTTTCGAATCTTTTTATTTTTTCTTAATGTCCTTAAATTAGCGACGGTCAGTTAGCTTCGATCGGAACGGTGGAATTTTGGAACATTTTTTATATTTTTATTTTTCAATTATCTGGACAATTAGGCACTTTTTTAAACAAAATAAACTGCAGAATTGTTAAGAAACGCATAATCTATTGTTTTAATTTGTGAGCAGGGGATTTGGGTCATTGCAGGTATTAATAATTTGCATATGAAAAATTGACTCTGTACATTTTGGAGCATATCTCCCTTCACAGAGTTTGTCGGCATAAATTGAGTATGCCAGCTTATGCTCCACATATTCAGTTATATCCCCACCAAATTTGACAAAAATCTACCGCAGCTTTTTTGAGAAAATTGCTTATCAGTGAACCAACCTCTGGTTTTCCTCCATACAAAATGGTTAAAAAAAATCATGATGTGATTGCTGGCGACATTTTGAGTCTCATAGAGTTTGTCGGCCAATACACGCTAAACCATATTAATTGGTCAACTTTCATGATGGATTTCAGAAAGTTTTATCAAAATCTACCGCAGATATTTTGAGAAAAAGACCCAAATGTGTGGGTGCCTCAGGTGGCTAAAAATCATTGATAAGAGTGCCGCCAACTCCGGAGACGGAACCAGCCCAAAGAACCAGTGTTAGACAGTATATGCAATGTTGGCCAACACCGATCTTGTAGTGCATTATATTAAACATAAATTTTTATACATTCTGCTGTATTTTTATCAAAATCTACCGAAGAAATTTTGAGAAAACCTAAATTAAAAAATGTTGTGGCCATCGTTTAAAAATGCCATCATCGAGTATGGGGGGCAATGATTTAATGTGGTCAAAGAACGTTCGTCGCTAACCTTATTCATTCATAACTTTTCAAATATTGTTTAAACATAAATCTGTCTACTCGAGGATCCGGGTTCGAATCCCAGGCTAGTGGATGGATGTAGTTTTTCGTCTAAGCCGAAGGCCTTAGTTGCCAGTGCTTGTAAAATACAGTTAGGTTGATATTTTATAACCAGAGCTGTTAATTATTTGAAATGGAAGCATTTAAAATGTAAATACAAAATGCAAAATAGGTATTTTGCATTTCGATGGCTTTTTTTAAAAACTATTTTGCATTTACATTCAGATGGTTTTTTTTTATTATTTTGCATTTTCAAAATGCAAAATGGTTCAAATTTTTTATATTTGAATTTTTATTTTGTTTATCGAAATCATCCCTGATCGCGAATATGTGGCGGTCGGTAATCGGGTATGGTAATCGATTACAAGGAAGCGTCACTTACAAATACATACAGAGACAAAGCAAATAAAATCTAAAATTCACAGCTTAATCAATTAATCAAAGTGTTTAATTTCAACGTTTTCGTTAATAGCAAACAGTGCTAAAAGTGAACTGTTTAAGCTTTCGTTCACTTGCGCTGACGCTTTGACGTATCTGCACAGACCCAATTGTGTTACAATTTGTATACGTATACATGTATGTATATTATACAAAATGTAAGTAATCTTTTGTTTCATGTTCTTTTTAACAAAATTACAATTCTCTAAAAATCGTTCTTTTGTTTTTATTAACCAACTTTAGATTTAACAAGTGTTGAACTAAATATTGTGTTGTCTGTCCACGTGTTAGTATTTGTTTTGTGTGTTTCTTGTTATTGTGCAAAAAAATATCTAATAATAATATTTTCCAGGGAAGCTCACATACCCTTAATTCTTAAAGAGTGTTTTAAGGATATAAAAATTGATCCTGAAAACAATGTAAATGTTACTGCAGCTTGTAAAAAATGCTCTAAGCCATTGAGGGGAAGTTTACATTCTACAACAAACTTTTTGAATCACTTAAAAGTAAGCAAAGCAATTTTTTTTTTTTTTTTGCATTTAAATTAATTTTATTTTTTTGCAGACGACGGCACATGTTGATTTGTTGACACATTACGAAAAATTAAAATCTATATCAACCATGAAAAAAAGAAAGCACGACAATGTTGGTGGTGATAGTCCAGCTGCTAAATCATTAAAACAAACTGATTTGGCTGTCTATAAAAACTCTGTTGATTTAGATAGTTTAATTGTAAACTTTGTAGTAAATACCATGTCGCCTATTTCGATTGTAGAACATCCGTCGTTTAAAGCTTTGCTTGAAGGAACACAGCAATCAACTGCTCGGCCAAAAATAATGTGCAGGCAGACTTGTAATAAACAAATAACTGCAAAATACTGCAAATATTTGGAAAATACAAAAGAAACTTTGAAAAAAGTAGATTTTGTTTGCACCACTGCGGACATATGGTCCTCTTCAAGAAGAAGCTATCTGGGTGTAACTGTACATTGGATTGAAAGCCATACATTTGAACGTAAAAGCGCGACTCTAGCTTGCAGACGATTCAAGGGAACGCACAGCTACGACAAGGTAGCTGAACTAATCGTGGAAATTCATTCGGAGTTTGATTTAAGCCCCAACAAAATATTTAAGACTGTCACCGACAATAGATCCAACATGGTTAAAGCGTTTGCATCATTCGGACAGCATGAAGACTCCGTTGAAGATCCAGACTCCATTAAACTTCCACAAGACATTAAAGAAGATAATGACCATGATGACGAGCTCCAACTAATACAATTTCCTGAGTCGTCTGAAGAATTTGAGCAGTGGCAACTTCCAAACCATGAGAGATGTGCTTCTCATACATTGCATTTAAAAGCATCACACGATATGGAGAAGGCAAGATCGTTAAATAAGTCATACAAAAAACTTTATGATGCATCTATGGGAAAATGTCAGGCAATTTGGAATTTGTGTTCTAGATCTCCTAAGTCCTGTGAAATATATACCGAAATGACTGGAAAATCTCCTACATCGCCTTGTGCAACTCGGTGGAATTCGTATTATAACTCAATTAAAAACCTTTTGTCCGTTAAGGAAAATTTAAATGACACTTTAAAGAAACTTGGGTTATCCGTTTTTAAAGAAATTGAATTGCTCTTTCTTGAAGAGTACATAAAATGTTCAAAACCCATTGCTGATGGCATTAAAAGCTTGGAAGGTGACAAACACACGTATTACGGCTGTCTTCTTCCAGAACTGTTTAGAATGCTACGAATTTTTAATAATTTAAAAATGGATGACCCTAAATATTGTATTGATCTAATTGAGTTAATGCAGAAAAGTCTTAAAAAGAGATTTGAAAAATTTTTTAAGTTAAATGAGCCCAAAGCTAAAGATGCTGTAATCGCAAGTGTATCTCATCCATTTTTTAAGTTAAAGTGGGTCCCAAAAGATTACAAGAATATTGTTAAGGATATTTTTGTAGCTGAAATAAGAAAATTTAAGCAAGATTTAGAAAATAAAAATAAAACTCAACTTGTGAACAAAAAAAAAGAAAACACTCAATCATATTATATGTTCGATGAAGATTCAGATTCTTCCCTAACCAGTAATAATGGTAATACTACTATTGACCTTGAAACGTTAACTTACTTAAAAGATGAAGACAATAGTTTGGAATCTTTAAATCAATTTCCTATCATAAAGACTATATTTCTTAAGTTTAATACTAGTTTACCAAGTTCAGCCCCCGTTGAAAGACTTTTTTCCTATGGTGGAATGATAATGCGGCCACATAGACGCAGCATGAAAGATGATTTATTTGAAAAAATTGTCGTTTTAAAATCAACAAGTTAATATTTAAGTTATTTTTTACAAAGAAAAAATTACCAACTTTTGAATTACATATATGTATGCAAATTAAGCAAATGAATCATGCTAGAACCATAAACAATTTTTTGTAAAAAAATCACGATTGTGTTTATAATTTGAAAATACTAATAAAACAAAAAAACAATAGTTACAAAAAAGCATTTTATTTGAAAAAACCATTTTCAAAATACCTATTGTGCATTTTACATTCGAATACCTTTTTTGAAAACCAATTTTGCATTTCCATTCAAATGGAAAAATTTTAAAACCATTTCCATTTTATATTCGAATGCTTTTTATAAACCATTTTTAACAGCTCTGTTTATAACTATATCCTACACTTTAGTAATAATAATAATAAAAAAATCGGTCTACTCTGATAGAGTTTTGATCAAATCTTATATGCGAAAGATAAAACAAGAATTTATATGCATTTTTTATTTATACTATATTTTTGTCTTTAAATTATCGTTAGCCCGCCTAAACAAATTTCGATATAAATGAAAACGCTTGTAGCCCTGGAAGAGAAATTGTTCGCTTAGGGCGAAGTCATAAATACTCTACCCATATGCATTTCTTTAGTTATTCTTATAGCTAATATGCTTTGTCGCTGTACGGCACCGCACAGTGTACATATGACATCAGAAAATAAAAATTTTTATATACATATATGAAAGTTTTCTCAATATATTAAAATTTACAATTCGAAATATTAATTATTAAAATTTAATTGGAATACAATATTATACGCTTAGTTAGCTGCTGGTTGTAGCAACTGTGTAGCATTGAATCAGAAACATTATTTTATAGCATGCACATATGGATTTACTATTTTATTATATTTACACATATGTATATATAATTGGTACAATCAAAATCTTACTTATACTCTGTTTACCATGATTCATACATACACACATACATACATACAAAACCCATGTATAACTATTCTGTACTCTAGAAAAGAAACACTGCAAATATGTATTAAGCTAGTAAGTCTAGTAAGAATTTATTGATAATTTTTTATAACAGCACCCTGGTTACATTATTGTAGCCAATTATCTGTATAATGGTGCGAAATAAAGAATTAAGGTTTTTCTCGGTGAAAATAATTTTTTTTTCAGTTTACGGTCATTTTCAGCATTCAGGGGCATAGATATGTTTTCATAAAGAGGGGCCAAAATAATATATGTACATTGTGCTCAAATTAATCACCATGCTTTTATAACCTTTTCCTTAAAATATTTTTCTTTATATGTATATGTACATATGTATACAGTGATGGAAGACATTGAAATGTAGCATTTAAAAAATTTTCATTAGCAACGACTGCAAAGTACGTGTATAGTGTTAATGTATGTATGTATGTAGATGCTTGCAATTTTTATACCCTTGCCGACCCCATAAAGTATATATATTCTTGATCAGCATCAATAGCCAAGTCGATTGAGACATGTCCGTCTTTCTGTTTGAATCACGATGACGGCCTCAAATTTCAAGCTACATGGTTAAAACATAAAAAGTTAAGTTCCTTTATCTATCAAGTATGGAAAGTGTGAAAATTAGTCGGATCGCATAATTATCACCGGAGCTATTAACTAAAACGTGGAGGTACCTCGAGTAAAATAAGCAATTTTCTTTGGCAGCCAAGAAACAAAAACAAATTCCAAGAAATCACGCACACACATACATATGCAAAAATTCGTCACCACGCGGTGTGTGAGAGAGACAGAAACATATATATATATACCCAACGGAGGACAAAAGCTCTTTCTTTTGGACATATGAAGTGGGCAACGATCTCACCAAGATCGTTGTAATTGATGTGACGCCCTCTATGACCATAAACTATACCAACTAAAATTGAATGCGAGAAGTTTTTCTGCGCGCCCCTTTAGCGATTTAAATTTCTGAAATCCAAAATGAAAATTTTTCAAAAAAAAAACAAAAATCTATTATCGCGCCCATTACACTTCCTTCATGTGTCCAAGCTGTTCATATTCTCTCATGAACTTCACAAATTAGACCTTTATTTCTGGATTCATCTTAATTTCCAATAATAGGAACCTCCTAATCCTAACAGCCACATCACGGGACTCCCCCAGAGATGAAGAGTCTTCATCAAATGGCAGCTTTATAACTAATCGTCCATCTGCGGCTTTATGTAAATTGTTCATGAAGTGTTTTTCGCAATATTCTTCCTCTGGACTTCTGTTTGTGGGTTCCAAGGCATGTGCAGATGTAGCAATATTTATTTTTCAAGCAAGTACTGAAGTACTGGACACTTATTGTGATCGGCTCCTAGTAATAAATCAATTCTACTAGTTTTGTTAAAGTTGTTAAACATTTTGCTTGTGGTGTGTTTTTCGGCATGTCAAACTTCTGAGTTATTGCCTTAGTAAGTGGATCTGCTACAATATGTGGTAAAGCAAAGACTTCGACTCTTGTACTGAAATCAGTATGTTTTGATTTTACGAGAACGTTTACTCTCGATCTGCTAATTTGTGGTTGCCCTCCTACTCCTTCGATTCGCAGCGATTCCCTCTCTATTTTTAACGATAATTGTTTTACTAATCTCTCTGAGATTAGATTGACTTGGGAGCTACCGTCTAAGAGCAGACGAAATTCTCCTTCTCGCTCATTGATTCCTTTCACAATTATCCTGGCGGTCGTGAGTAGGGTATAATTTTTATTATAGCTGCTCTGCCTTTTGACTGGCCTCTGCTTCATCTTCACGCTTGAGTATCTGAGCCTTTCATAAGGTCTGTATCATAATGATAAGACACTTCGTTTTTTACAAATATTTCTCACAGTACAGAATCTACCAGATTAAAAAACATACTAAAATATTTAATAACGAAACAGAAAAGTATTTTAATACATTTTATTCAAATATTTTAACAACTAAAATTTTTTTTTCAAAAAATTTGAAAATGTCGTATTTTCAGTTGTATTAAAATTATAAGACACCTTCAGCTTTGGTACTTAAATTTTAAAAATAACTTATTTCACATCATCGTTTCACTTTTCATCGTGGATTGACGTGTTTTTCTGTGCTCTTGCATACTTTCTTTTATTTTCGGTTTTAAACTCATCGCGCCTGCCTAAAAATTCAGCTAATTACTTAGCAATAACATTCTTAACATTTTGTTATTTGAATTGTTAACTTTGCGCTTTTTATTTGTTTTAATAAAAAAACGCAAAACCATAGCATTCAACTTATTCTTTGTAATAACAACAAAACTTTTTACAGCAGTGTTGTTGCTTTTGTTGACCTTTGCTCTTGCGTTTGTACTTCTTACCGTTTTTAAAACCACTCTCGCAACTCATTGTTGTTGCATGTGCAGTGTTGTTGGCTCTCCCGTTCTCCTCTTTTCTAATTTTCTGACTTCTATTATTCGCGCTCGCATCTATCTCTGTCTCGCGTACAAGTGATTCGTGTATTTGTGTAGTGCTTAATTCCCTGAGATTCTGCACTAATTTTCTCTGCAAGTTTGACCCCAGTGTCGAATTTGCTTAATAAAACTGAGTGAGTTTTTTCGTTGGCATTTGTTGATTAAAGATTTATTTTCTCTTTTAAAGAAAAAATTTAATTGATTATGTCCGTCTGTTCTAGCAAGAAGTGTTTGAACCCCCTGCACCCCATAATGTGTTTCTCACTTGCTGGCTGTGTGACAATGTCATGCACGTTAAATGTGCTGGCTACTCGGCCAAAGTGAGGGATAGTTTGGAGCAAAGAGGTGGCCTCAAATGGGGATGTGACGCATGCCGAGAAGTGGAAATAGAAATGAGGGTATTTATGAGGCAGACCAGGGATAAGTTTAAGAAACTGTCATCTGGCTTTCGTAAACAAGCTTAAATGGCCCACCCAAGAAAACAATATTAAATCTAAAATACATTTTGAATGAAGTAGGTAACAGCATACATATGCATACATAAAACCCACAAATCACAGTTGCTTGACAATATCGGGTACCCACTCTTCATTCATTGTATATATACAAGTTAACACCATACAGCAGCATTAGCGGCAACAGCAGCATCAGCAGCAGCGGCAGCATCAGCGGCAGCATCAGCGGCAGCAGCAGCAGCAGCAGCGCCAGCTGCAGCGGTAGAAGCGGCAGCGAGCAGGAGGAGTAGCAGCAGCGAGAGCGTTGGCAGAACGAGCCAGGGGACCGGAGCCGGAGGTGGCTGGGTGGAGAGCACCCGAGAGGGATTAGCAAAGGAAATAAACTATTATAATGTGAGATCGAACCAAAGTCTTAATGATTGGGTGGTGTGCGTGCCGTTGGGAGACGGAAATCAAATCCTTGCTACTGCAAGGTGACCTCCTCAAATAAGAGGAAGTTAACTGGCGCCCGAGCAGGGACCGTCTTCCGTCGCGTCTTTCGATAATAAATTTTTTTTTTTTTTTTTTCTCTCTTTTTCTCGCCCATAAGTGCCTTAAGCGAATGTGTTCCCAAAATAAAGTGAATAAAAAATAGAGTAAATGCAGTTAAAAGCGAGTAAGAAAATCTAAAAGTTTTGTTTCTTGTAAATGCCCACCGAAAAATTAAAGTGGATGGTTACACAACAAACATATTGGAATCGCTGCCAAGAATTTGTGTATTCGATGATGAAACATTTCTCAGAATCTCAGCAAATACAATTTTTCAGTTGTTCTGCGTGTGCCGAACAATTCAATAATTCTAGTTGATCTGCGACCAGCGTGACGCTTCTAAATTCCTATGAAATAAAAGCAGCGCGAAGCAATTGTTCCAATAACCTCTGCGCGTGCCAAAATTCCTAGAAACCTTGACAAACGCAACATTTCTTGTTGCTC
Source organism: Drosophila austrosaltans (assembly GCA_035045865.1). NCBI lineage: Eukaryota > Metazoa > Arthropoda > Insecta > Diptera > Drosophilidae > Drosophila > Drosophila austrosaltans. Next base: position 82,581 of record JAWNOQ010000206.1, on the reverse strand, counting down.
TGCGACCGCCGCTGCGCACCTAAAATTCCTATGAAACATAAACAGCGCAGATCAAATATTTCAATTATTCTGCGTGTGAGTGTAGCAAATGCAATAATTCTAGTTAATCTGCGAGCGTCGCGAAGCAGTTTAAATTCGTGTGAAATAAAAGAAACGCAGATCAGCCCTTGATTTGATGTACAATTTTCGTTTCAAGATCACTCTCCCTAAATCTGTCAAACAGACAAGTCGTGGTTTATTTTAAATATCACATTGCCAAGGATAAATAAATTCTGTGACGAATACACAAGTTAATTTTTGTTTTGTGTAACCGGGGTTCAAAACCCTGTCGGCGAATGGCATAAGTAAGAAACTTATAAAATAATCAAAAAAGAAAATTTTTTTCTGTGTTGCCAAGTGGATGTAGGGTGTTGTTTCCAAAAAAAAAAAAATAATAAAGTTTTAATTTTTTGTGTCCGGGGTTCAAATCTCCATCAGTGCATGATATAAAAATAAAGAATATCCGCTGAAAATTAAAGTGGCTCAAAAGCTTAATTTGGAAGTCGAATTCTGCATCCTCATTGGCGACATAAGTGATAAGTGAAAATTATAAAAAAATAAAAGGGAATAACATTCGTTAAGCAATTTGTGGGCACTCGTGAACGTGGCGGTTGGCGGTCAGCTACAAAATTAATTTAATGAGTGACAAGTTCACCACGAGTGGCAAGTTCATGAAGAATATGAAAAAAAATAAAAAATGCGCAGGTATTGGCCACCAGTGGTGCTTCCATGCTAGGTATCCTCCCGAATGAGGATGTGGAGTCACCTCCACCTAAGTAGGTCCTTGTTAGGACTAAAAGGGATAACGGAGATCTCCCTCAACCGACACAGGGGGGCATCACGATCAGTGATGTCATTTTTTGTTAGGCCAAAACAGCTAAATTGACTCAAGAAAACAGCTAAAAAAAGCTGAATCCCCGGGGAAAAAAGCGGAAAAATAGCTGACTTTTATATATTGTTTTTTTTTTATTCAAGAATGAATGTATTATCCAATAATACTATATTGTCAATATCGTCCTTATCGCTCGGATAATATTTTCTCTGTTCTATAATCAAAACAGCATTTGTTTATGTTTAATAATATAAACATGTTTAGACATTAACTTACGTAAACAAAAATAAGTTTATAATTTTATGTGAAATGACACTTAAAATAATTAAATCCAATTCTATATAGGGGAAGGTGGGGCTTTTTGAGCCACTTTTTTATTGCCAGAAATTTTCTAAAAATATCAAGAAACAAGTGACTCATAATTCCCCAAGAAAAAAGGCTTACAATTCCCCGAACCCTGATTTTTAGAAAATGGCTGCAAAAAACAACAATAAAAAATACATGCAAAATCCCGTTATAATTTTGAAAGCTGATATACACACGAATATTAAATGGAAGATTTTCATAGGTGGGAATTGATGAGGGAAATTATTCGATAGAAGTAAATATCGATATTTTACTAATAGACTTACATTTTTAACATTTCAATCGACAAATGCGATAGAAACTACTCACCAAACTGAGAAAAAGTAAAATTAAAAAAAATATTTCAGTTTGGTAAAAAAGCTAGAATTCCCGCTGCCCGCTGTTTTCAAATTTTTCCCGCAAACGCATTTCCAAAACAGCCAGATCTGGCTGGAAAAAAGCTGAAATGACATCAGTGATCACGATAGGCAGCCTTGCGACAATTAAAAACGAAAATATTCAAAAATTTAAAAGAAAAAATAATAAAAAATGAGCAGGTATTGGTCACCAGTGGTGCTTCCCATGCGAGGTATCCACCCGAGTGAGGATGTGGAGTCACCTCCACCTAAGTAGGTCCTTGTTAGGGCTAAAAGGGATAACGGAGATCTCCCTCAACCGACACAGGGGGGCATCATGTAAGACAGCCTTGCGATAATTAAAAACAAAAATATTCAGAAATTGAAAACAAAAAGCGAATAAAATTGTGAACTAACAAAATAAAAAAAAAAAAAGAACAACAAATATATAAGGAATTAAAGACATTAATAAAAAAATTTTTTTGTACATACAAACACTTATTCCATTTTTCATCCTTTCATATAGCACCATCGTTCTTTGGAGAATTTGGTGTCTTTGAAAAACGGAAGAACTGCAAACTACACTATTATACTTGGAGAAAGAAGAAATACTTACAATATTAACGTACGATAATTGAATAACGGGTGAGTGAAGAAGTTGCCTCCTAGAAATTGTAATTCGAGTTTATTTTCGGGCGAATTAAACCCACACATACCCAATTAAAGATAATTTTGATTCAGCAATAGAGAAAGTTTAAAAACAAAATTTAATGATAAAAACGAAAAATAATACCCAATTTTATTCTGGAAAAAATGAAATTACATTATTGAAATAAACCGAAAATATCTATCATTTTTATATTTTAAAAATCGAAAAACTGAAAAAATTGATCATTTTATTAAAATCAAAAAATAAGTCGGAGATCAGAAATAAGTATAAACAATGGAAAAAATCAAACAGTCTTTGTTAAAAATAAGCAGATTAAGGGTAAGGAAAAGAAGTTATACAGTAAAGAAGAAGTGCAGGAAAAAGAAAAAAAATAGAAAAGTGACAATTCGTACTAAGTCTGGTAAACTTATTCACAAGGCACACCTTAAATCTAACCGTAATCTTTCATAATTCGCACATTTGGCCTTACTACTATTAATTTTTCGCTGTTGCTGTTTTTCTACATTTTTCTTTGGGTATGTCGCGATTATTCGAAATCATTATCTTTTATCAAAATAATTAATAACTGGCACTCTTCACAAACCTGGTAAATAATTATAAACAATACCATTTAAGAATACTAACCTAGCATTATAAGTAATATTTAATGTCTCCACCAACAAAGATGCCCACTCTGCAACAGTCTGCTACAGCTCATTTCTTCAGCTCCTATTATCCCAAAGCTCGCTCGAACCGCTGACCTGCGCCATATCAACTTTACAAGTGAAGATGCAAGACAAAAAGCTGCTCTGTTTGCAGATAGCTATGCTGACAAGACATTAAATGGCAAAACGTAAACTGTTGTCCTATCTTGCCGATCCAGATCGATTTGGCATTTCTGGAAAACATTACGGGTATCACCTACACACCGAGGCTGCAACATGTCGATCCGCGGGACGCAGATCTTTAGAGGGGGAGGAGTTAACACCATACAGCAGCATTAGCGGCAACAGCAGCATCAGCAGCAGCGGCAGCATCAGCGGCAGCAGCAGCAGCGCCAGCTGCAGCGGTAGAAGCGGCAGCGAGCAGGAGGAGTAGCAGCAGCGAGAGCGTTGGCAGAACGAGCCAGGGGACCGGAGCCGGAGGTGGCTGGGTGGAGAGCACCCGAGAGGGATTAGCAAAGGAAATAAACTATTATAATGTGAGATCGAACCAAAGTCTTAATGATTGGGTGGTGTGCGTGCCGTTGGGAGACGGAAATCAAATCCTTGCTACTGCAAGGTGACCTCCTCAAATAAGAGGAAGTTAACTTACATATGTACATATGTATGGCTGAAAGCATATATGTATGTATTTCTATGTAAAAACATTGCACACATCTACATTAACACTATACACGCACTTTGCAGTCGTTGTTGTCAGGGGCGTAGCAAGTGAAAATTTTTAAAATGCTACATTTCAATGTCTTCCATCATTGTATACAAATGTACATATATAAAGAAAAACATTTTAAGGAAAAGGTTACAAAAGCATGATGATCAATATGTGCACATATGTACATATGTATATTATTCGGCCCCTCTTTATGAAAACATATCTATGCCCCTGAATGCTGAATCGTTTTTTGGCGGGAGGTATAAAATGACTGTACACTGAACAAAAAATTAGTTTCACCGAGAAAAACCTTAACTCTTTATTTTGCACCGTTATACAGATAATTGGCTACAATAATGTAACCAGGGTGCTGTTATAAAGAATTATCAATAAATTCTTACTAGCTTACTACATGTTTGCAGTGTTTCTTTTCTAGTGTACAGAAAAGTTATACGTGGGTTTTGTATATATGCATGTGTGTATGTATGAATCATGGTAAACAGAGTATAAGTAAGATTTTGATTGTACCAATTATATATACATATGTGTAAATATAATAAAATAGTAAATCCATATGTGCATGCTATAAAATAATGTTTCTGATTCAATGCTACACAGTTGCTACAACCAGCAGCTAACTAAGCGTATAATATTGTATTCTAATTAAATTTTAATAATTAATATTTCGAATTGTAAATTTTAATATATTGAGAAAATTTTCATATATGTATATAAAAATTTTTATTTTCTGATGTCATATGTACACTGTGCGGTGCCGTACAGCGATATGCATATGGGTAGAGTATTTATGACTTCGCCCTAAGCGAACAATTTCTCTTCCAGGGCTACGAGCGTTTTCATTTATATCGAAATTTGTTTAGGCGGGCTAACGATAATTTAAAGGCAAAAATATAGTATAAATAAAAAATGCATATAAATTCTTGTTTTATCATTCGCATATAAGATTTGATTAAAACTCTACCAGAGTAGACAGCTTTATGCTAAAAAAATATTTGAAAAAGTTATGGATGAATAAGGTTAGCGACGAACGTTCTCTGACCACATTAAATGATTGCCCCCTATACTCAATGATGGCATTTTTAAACGATGGCGGCAACATTTTTCAATTTAGGTTTTCTCAAAATTTCTGCGGTAGATTTTGATAAAAATACAGGAGAATATATAGAAAATTGTCCTTAATATAATGGACTATCGTGTATATGCCGACAAAGTCTGAAAAAGTTAGCGACGATTGGTGGTGGCCAACATTAAATATTTGCCCCTATACTCGATGCCGACATTTCTTATCGATGCTGGCAATATTTTTCAATTTAGGTTTTCTCAAAATTTCTGCGGTATATAAAAAATGATGCTTAATCTAATGCACTACCGTGCATATGCCGTTAAACTCGTAAAAAGTCAGCGACGATCGGTGTTGGCCAACATTGCATATACTGTCTAACACTGTTTCTTTGGGTTGGTTCCGGCTCCGGAGTTGGCGGCACTCTTATCAATGATTTTTAGCCACCTGAGGCACCCACACATTTGGGTCTTTTTCTCAAAATATCTGCGGTAGATTTTGATAAAACTTTCTGAAATCCATCATGAAAGTTGACCAATTAATATGGTTTAGCGTGTATTGGCCGACAAACTCTATGAGACTCAAAATGTCGCCAGCAATCACATCATGATTTTTTTTAACTATTTTGTATGGAGGAAAACCAGAGGTTGGTTCACTGATAAGCAATTTTCTCAAAAAAGCTGCGGTAGATTTTTGTCAAATTTGGTGGGGATATAACTAAATATGTGGAGCATAAGCTGGCATACTCAATTTATGCCGACAAACTCTGTGAAGGGAGATATGCTCCAAAATGTACAGAGTCAATTTTTCATATGCAAATTATTAATACCTGCAATGACCCAAATCGCCTGCACAAAAATTAAAACAATAGATTATGCGTTTCTTAACAAATCTGCAGTTTATTTTGTTTAAAAAAGTGCCTAATTGTCCAGATAATTGAAAAATAAAAATATAAAAAATGTTCCAAAATTCCACCGTTCCGATCGAAGCTAACTGACCGTCGCTAATTTAAGGACATTTTTTCTTATTGTCTCCCGCTTCTTCTAGTGATGACAGTCTCACTTTTTCCCTCGATATCGATAGATATTACAGTGGCTTACTTTTTCAGATGACAATTTTCCTTTCTTTTTAATTTGATTTTGTCTTTTTGGTTGTCTTCCCTTCGTGGAGATGTCTTTCACGACCGTTTGCTTCACCCCTTATGGTTTGCCTTTGTCGCTTTTTGATCTCACCTTTAAAGTCTCGCATATTATTTCCGTGGAAAATTCTCGACCGTTTTGCTTTATGCCTTTGCGTCTTTTTTTCCACACTGTTTGTTCAGCTTCTATATTTGTCTCTTTTACTCCTATGGAAACTTTGGACCGTTTTGCTTTACGCCGTTGCGTCTTTTTTTTTCCCGCGTCTTGATCGCCACGTTAAATTATTTCACCATTTGTAAAAATAACATTTAACACATTTGTTAATAATGAAGCCGCAAGTTTGTATCCCACTTCTGATTTGTCAGGAGTATGCATAAGTGGATTATTTGATATATTTTAGATACAACTTATTAATGAAATTTCATTATCTAAAGCTCTTCAAATTTACGTCTACACTCCTCAGCTTCACGAACAAGACTCCTCGATCTCTCCCTCGCGTACTCCTCATATGTTATCTCTCCACTCTGCTCTCTAACGCGTTCTCTCCACTAGAACTGTCATTCTAGACATATGGAAGTACCTTATGTACTTAGTTATGTATGCACATACGTTTCTTGGAAGGAATGGATGTATGAACAGTTGATGTAGGAGAAAAAATGATCATGGAACTGTTCATGCGTACACTTGCATATGTATGTACATATGTACATACAAAACTGGGATTGGAAAAAAGATGGCTGCGTTGGAAAGCAGTGCAAAGTTAAGAAAAAAATGGAGGAGAAAGAAAAAAAATGACCTTATGTCATTTAAAAGTGTAAATGAAGTGCTGCCTGATTTAACACCTTATGTGATAAATCATCCAGACGGACAACATTAACACTGCCACATTATGTGGACTTCAAATTAATTTTTCACTTAACTTTATTCTTTGCAGCGCCAAGGAAAAAATCCACCGTTGCGAGCTGGGCGTCAGTAGATCGGCCTGATTTTAGGATTGACTTCCTTCTTTATTTTCATTACAAGAGCATATTCAACATTTAAAAATCGTCTTTCAAAAAATAAGAGCAGCAAACTTAAAGTTAGAAATAGATAGGTCTGAGTTTTTAAGAAAAGAAATTGAGTATTTACGACATGTTGTGACTTCAGAGGGCATTAAACCGAATTCTTTAAAGATTGAAGCAATCAAAAAATTTCCTTTACCTAGGACCCAAAGAGAAATCAAATCCTTCATGTGTAGTGTGCAAATAGTAAATAAATTTTCTTCCTTTTATATAGCTTACAAGTAGAAAACAAATTTAGTACTAACTGATCTTTCCCTGTACCAAAGACTGAAGGCGGGCGTGCACTTATAATCCGGCTCCTTAGGAGGATAGCTCGACGGATGGGGTGGGGTTCTTGCCTCGTCTTCTAGTACCATACTTGATTGAAGAAAATAGAAGTGCACTATCGGATACACTAATGAAATATGAAAACACAAAAATAGGATTTTCTAAAAGTGAATAAGGATTTCCCATAAAGAAAAATTTAAGACTGTTTCTCGGACCTTGGACTTAATTTGTGGGGATGCTAAGGTGTTGTTTGCATTCCCCGTCTTTACCCTCCCTACCTTGGCAGTTTGATAGGCATTGAAATAAACTGCCCCAAAACAAGGCCTACGAGAAAACTATTATGGATAAGATGTGGACATGATGTAGGCGACAGATTTCATTAAAATTTATTCACAATTCATTATTAAATCTTCAAATTAAACTTTATAAAAACTTTTACTTCAACTTTTGGCTGTATCATTTTTCTTGCAAGATCTTTAAATAACCCAAAATATATGCATAAACAAATAAATTTTAATCTCTGTGCAAAGAGATATGTAGAATGAACAAAGGCTACTTTTCAATATTCTTACTTAGACATTTTCCTTGCGTTGATTCAATGGGCCCGTCGAATGTAGACGCTGCGAAATTATCAGGTTAACATTAGCCTAGATAAAGAAAGCGTATTTAGAAAATAGGTATGTAAAAATCTTGCTCAAATGCTACAAAACAAAAACGTATAATTAATTGAATTACATTATTGATCTTATCCTACATTATTTCTTTTATCTTACAACTAATAAACTAAACTACCATTTCTTTTTACATCATACGCCGGAAAGGCGGTACAAACACTACTGAGAAAATATAACTGAGTATTTCCCAGATGTGGCTCAACTATATAAATCCGTGAGTTGCAGACTGCGAGGTCATTTCAAATTCGTCTTAGATCGTATATATATATATAGGCTTCTACGGTATGATAGAGATATTTCTTTGGGTCTTTCAGAGTCTAACAGCCACTTTGATAGACGTTGCATGGGAAGGTTTATACCAATTGGGGGGTATAAATTATTGTTGCCCAATAAGTTGGTTGCAACTTGCTGAATTTTGCTGGGGATTCTTAGAGGTGCAGCCACCTGCCCTCCCAATAAAGGTTTCCTGTTAAATCAATAAAATTAATACACAACTCCATATATATATTTTCACTAAAAGAAATCACCTGCTCACTCGAATATCGCACTAAATTTTGTTTTCACTGATTTAACTTTTGTCTATATAATTGCCTTAGCAACATATTTATATGTCTATACATATATTAAACTTGTGTGTGAAAATAAAATTATGTAATATTCCGCGCACTGACACAATATAAATTATCTGGTGTCTTTACTTTACGATGTTCTTGGTCAAACTGAATTCTAAGCTCCAATGATATAATCTCCTCTCTTATTTATAGACGACTTTTTGTACGCAGTACCAAGCTTTTTCTTTAAGCCTAACTGTGCAATCGTATGATCATGCGTATATATGCATTAATGCAATCGTGGGTGTTAGCGAGACGCATGCGCCGAAAGCTGTAATTGCTGTCGTCAAGGGCGATAATCTTAAGCTTTACTTGATGGATTAAGCTTCTATGCGCTAATCTGTTCCTAAATATTTAGTCAAGTTTCGAACCTATTTCAAGATTTGCCATAAATTAAGACTGCACTCTACACATGGGACTAATGGGTTACTACTAGTGCTGCAAAAATATCGCAGCTGTATCGATAATATCGATATTTTCGAAATTTGGGATTATATCGATTCGATTTTCCTAATATCGATATATCGAAAAACTGGACACACTTTGCATTTGCGCTGGCGGTGTAAGTTACTTGTTTAATTAATTTCTCAAATGTTTTAAATAGTTGCATAGGTTTTACTTTGGGCATTTAAAAGTGATAGATAGATCAATTTGTGGGCAGAAAACGTAAGTACAATTGAAATGTAGTAATTGAAAGACATTTATTTGTTGCATGTGTATTTAGGCGCTGCGGAGGATCATTCCGACGAAGAGAACAAAAATGCGAGAACTACAGAAAAATCGGTGTGCCGAAAGTGCGGCAAGGTGTGCAACACTAGTGGAAATACTACAAGTCTTCAAAACCACTTAACCCGCATGCATACCACGCTGCGAGAGGCAGAGTTATCTCCAAAATCAGGTAGCATTCTTCCGTTCAGCAATGAAAAAAAGAACAATTGTTACAAAAACTTTCAACTTTAAAACTGAATATTGGCCGAATTAAACAATTGATCTTGAATATTTTTACTTTATTCGAAAAGTAGATCGATTTTAGTTATTTGTTGTGAAAAACACAATAAAATTTGGAATACTTAGTAAATTGGAAACGTTTCAAAAACACACTAAATTTTCGCATTTTTTAAACATTGGTGGAGTGGAATCAACAGAGATTCACGATATAATTATATACACGTGATAAAGGGACTTATATAGTGTGGTCTTGCGCTTTTTTCCGCAAAATTGATCAAAAATTCAAAAAACTTATGCCACGCGTTTAAAAACGCGTTTCAGGTACAAGGAAGAAGAAGAGCGCATGCAAATTTGGCAAAGTATTATTTGATATTTACATATTTGTAATGTAACAAAATCATTAGAAAGGATATAAAACAAGTCAAACCGACATTAAATGTTAATGGCTTGAGAAAAAAATGTAATTCGACCAAAAAAAAATTGTTGATCCAATTGTTCCTATGAGAGCTATAACATATAGTCAACAGATTTGACTTAGCACAGACATTTTTATATGTACTAAACTTCCAAATAGAAAATTTTGGGACAATCGCTTTATAAAAACTCGCTCTAAAACTATATTTCTGACCGATCGTTCCTATGTGAGCAAAAAGATATATTCAACCGATTCTGATGAAACTTGGTAAATATTTTAGAAAGTAAATTAAACTAATAGAATACAAATTTCATAATTTTCGATTGAAAAACAACAAAGTTGTGGAAGCTTAACTTTATTCTCGACCGATCGTTCCCATGGGGCTATGTGATATAATTATCCGATCAGAATGAATTCAAGATATACAATGCCTGCAGCAAAAAGAAGCCTATGTGCGAAATTTCAGCTCTGTAGCAATAAGGGTCTCGGAGAAAATTAATATACCCTTGCGATGGTATATTTTTTTTGCGATTTCAATAAAAAATTAAAACAAATTACTTAGAAATCTGATTTAGTCGTTAAAACTAAAATAATAAAGTTCATTTGTGATCAAAAAAGCGTTTTTTAAGTGAATTTTAAGGGTAAAATATGCCTAGAAATATTTTTCAACTTTGACCTTGAATAACAAAGCAACCCGAGCTTAAACAATTATCTATCGAATGCTTTTTAAATTTTGAAAATAGCTTCACTACTTTAGTAGATATGATTTTTGATAAGCGAAATGAGCGATGGCCCCCCTGTGCGACGTGAAAAAAGTTAAAAAGGAGAACCGCTATGTGTCAATAAAATAAATATGATTTTGATCTCCGTTTTGTTTTTATTTTACACCTGCAATAAGTTGTTTAATGCGTTTAGGAATAAACATAATAAAACTGATCATTTTTTAAAAAATTTTAAGTAAAAAGATGCGTCGATATATCGATAATATCGATCTTTTTCTCTCAGAATATCATAAATATCGATACTTCAAAATATCGATCATTTTGCAGCACTAGTTACTACAGGAAATTCTTAGAGGATTATGCCAAAATAACTAAACCTTTAACTTAACAATTAAAAGGAAAAACAAATATTGCAATTGTTCACGCCAGAAAGGATGACCAGGAGGAGTTATCCGGGGGGGAAAAATCCAGTAAGCGAGAACGGTCACACTCCGATGACCAGCAAGTTCCAAGGAAAACTCCATCTTGAGTGAGTTGGTTTTTTCATCCCGGCAACTATCATCGCATCCGATATTTCTCTTGGCCTCATAACTCTCAATAAGTTTTTCTTTACTCGTAACGCCTTGTCTTAATATTGTGACCCGGTCCGGTACTTATTGTAAATAAATCTGGCCTGTGCTTTGCAAACGAGTTAACGCGCGTTTAATTCATCCCCCACACAAATACTGGCAATAGAAGTGGGCTCTACCCATTGGAACTCTTCGCCCCACCACATTCATTGGTCCTTCGAGCCGGATATCCTTCCGCTCGCCCCAGCATCGCATCGGTGGAGAATTCTGATAAGTAGAAACGTTTTTATTACCATTTTTTCCAACACATATACATATACATACATACATACCTGCAGTGAAAAGTTTCCCGCTCTTTCCATAGCGACTTTTCATTCGACGTTGTATGGATATTCCATTGTGCATGTGATTTTCTTTCATCTCTTCAACTTATCCTAGCATTTTATGTTCATTTTATCCTTTTTATTATAATTTTCTTCCGTCCGCGATCCGCATATTCCTCTGCCTACACACATACATACATACATAAGTGCATAGAAGTGAGTGCAAGTGCAATCTAAGAAATTAAAATTAAAGTGCCTTAATTTTTCGTACTCGGCTCAAGATCAATAACCAACTCACCGGTAAATTAACTTGGCCATAATTCCGACCAGTGCTCCGCCGTTTCAGAAACGAGAAATAAATTAATTAATCCGCGAGTTTTAATTCAACACATACATATATGCACATGCGCCCACACTAACATACATATACATATCCAAATACAAATACATACATTTGTGTGGCGGCATTTGCATACACCAGTGCACTATGGGGAATTTGACCGTTTTTTGCGCACTTTATTCAAAAGTTGGTTTCTATGCATCGCTTTCAATGTGTATTTGCTGACTAACGTAATAAATACAATTTGGTTAAGTTTTTGGAAAAAATGGGCGTGGCAATAACCGCCCCCGGCCATAAAACCTGTTTTTCCCAAAAAGTATGCTATATAATCGTTTTGCTATATGATTGAAGAGGTTTTTGGAGTCCGACCTATGTTCCTTTTGCTGATAATTTGATCCCAGAGGTTTATATTGTATCTTTTTTCAACTACATTTTTAAAATTCGAAAAAAAAACATTGTTTTGCATTTTGAGTGTGTTCTTTTGTAGCTTTAGTGGTCTAGTAGGAACACTACAGGAAATTGTTACCTTTTAAGGACTTCTTGAAAGTATGTGAATTTCAAATTGTTGCAGGATCAGTTATCATTATGCTAAGATGCCATTTTCGAAACTGCTAATATAGTTTTTGCTAGTTACCTGACATTTTTCATCTGTCCCCCTTTTTTTAGGCCAAAAATATTAACGTGGGTCCTTCAACCCGACTAACACAATTGTTAAAGCTTTTTCTGATCGTCCAAAACATTTTTTCATCATACTAGCCACCTCAGAATCTCTTGAGCATGTTTAAATTGGACCAATGTTCTCGCCATTTCTGACACAATTTACTGCACGTCTTTCGACATTTCTGCCTTAATTCCTTATTTAGTACATTTTTAAAACCATCATCCACTTGCCCATGCAGCAATTTTAATATAACTTCGATAGTCCTAGTTTTTTCGTCTATTTGTGTCATATGGAAAAATGTTTGCTCTGGGGGAAAGTGAGGTTAGGCACTAAAAATCCAAATTGCACAATTTGTGGCTGTTTGTGGCTATTGTGACTAACTTTACTTGAACAAGAATTGCACATACTACCAAATTCTGGAAGTTTTAGACTGGACACTGGTGGACATTTTTTTACAACTCTCCTCAAAGTTGACATTTCCTGACAAAATTTTTCTTAAAGTGACCCCCATTTTTTTCAAATATTTCAACACTTACTGTCAATTTTTACAAAGGCGACTTACTTATACATAGTAGAAAAACTACTTATTAATTTCCATAATTAATTTTTCCAACAACATTTTCCATTTTTTCAATATCGACCCTGAAAGTTGAGCATAAAATTTTCACTGTATCAAGCAAACTAGTTTTCTGCAAAACACGTGTATTCAGCAGCTGTCTTCTCAACAGTGTTGAACAACGACAAAAAACAAGTATGCAACATTGACCTTTGATCTTTTATCTATCATTAGGCATCAAAATTTTTTGAATGCATAAACTTTCAAAAAATGAATAAAGTGCGCAAAAAGCGGTCAAATTCCCCATAGTGCAGTGTAATTAAAACTTTTCGGCACTGATTTTCTAGATTTTCCGCGCACTGATTTTCCGATTTCCACACTGCACTTCACTTGCACTTTCGTTGTTTGTTAAACGCGTACAAAAATTTAATAAACGTGATAAAAATTCGCACTACAATTATTGTCTTATTACCGGCCCAGCTGATTGCTTCTATTAGTGCTGGCCCGTGACAAGCGCGATCACGACTTCGATCGCCGTCACGATAGTTGTTCCTCTCACGATAAATAAAATATATATGAATTTTTAATGTGAAGAGAGTCCACAAAATTTAAAAATAAATTTATATAAAAAATCCAAGAATAATTTTTCTGCGCCAAATATTAATTTTGGCCCCAGTGCGTGCAAGTGTGAAAAATAATTTCCGTCAAAGAAGATTTAATTTATTATTTCCTCTCACGATAAAATTCCAAAATAAATTGTTCCCTATTCCGCTGCGACTTGCAGAGCGAAATTGAGTCCAAAAATTCCGGTTTTCCATTTTTTTTTTCCTAATTTTCGAATTTTTCCAAATTAGTATAATACCGTGTAATTCGAATTCAAGGGCGTATCAGACACGCTAAAATTTCGAAATAGATTGTGCCTTCTCCTGCCTTGAGTTCCGGTTTTATATCTTTTCATAATTGTCGAATTTTTCCAAATTAATATAATACCGTGTAATTCGAATTCAAGGGCGTATCAGATACGACAAAATTTCGAAATAAATTATGCCTTCTGCCTTGAGTTCCGGTTTCATATTCATTCATAATTGTCGAATTTTTCCCAATTAATATAATACCGTGTAATTCGATTCCAAGGGCGTTTCTGACACGACAAAATTTCGAAATAAATTGTGCCTTCTCCTGCCTTGCGTCGCACAGTGGGGCCTGGATAGCTGACCGTGGGGCCCGGATAGCTGACCGAAAATCATTTTTTTCACCATCGCGTTCGGCAAAAATGAAAAGTGAAATCGACAGATAATACTTCAGAAGTTATGGATCCAAAATATTATTCAAATCCGATAAGAATTGTGGGTGCTATATCATCTCAAAGTGGAAACAGTTTTCAGGTATGAAAAAAATGTAAAATTTTTATAAAAACTTGCAACTTTGAAACTGAATATTGGCCGAATTAAACAACCGATCTTAAATATTTTTACTTTATTCAAAAAGTAGATCAATCGTTAGTTATTTGTTGTAAAAAGGACAATAAAATTTAAAATACCTAATAAATTGGAGACGTTTCAAAAACACACTGAATTTTCGCATTTTTTGAACTTTGGTGGAGTAGAATTAACAGAGATTCACGGAGATTCACGATATAATCATATACACGTGATAGAGGGAATATTTACCTATCAGACCTATATAGTGCAGTCTTGCGCTTTTTTGCGCAAATTTGTCAAAAATCCAAAAAACTAATGCAACCTCGTGATAAAAACGCGTTCCAGGTACAAGGAAGAAGAAGAGCGCATGCAAATTTGGCAAACTGTTATTTGATATTTACATATTTGTAATGGAACAAAATCATTAGAAAGCATATAAAACAAGTCAAACCTACCTTAGATGTTAATGGCTTAAGAAAATAATGTAATTTGAGAAAAAAAAATTTTTTTATCCGATTGTTCCTATGGGAGCTATAGCATATAGTTGAACGATTTGGCTGAAACTTAGCACAGACATTTTGATATGAATTAAACGTCTAAATCGAAAATTTCGGGACAATCGCTTTTTAATCACTCAAGTTATTGCTCTAAAACTATATTTTTGACCGATCGTTCCTATGGGAGCTATATGATATAGTCAACCAATTCTGACGAAACTTGGTAGATATTTTAGAAAGTATATTAAACTAATAGAATACAAATTTCATACTATTCGATTGAAAAACAACAAAGTTGTGGAAGCTTAACTTTATTCTCGACCTATCACTCCTATGGGAGCTATAAGATATAGTCAACCGATTCTGATGAAACTTAATAAATATGTTAGAAAGTGTATTTAACTAATTAAATTCAAATTTCGTAATATTTGATTGAAAAACAACAAAGTTATGAAACCTTAATTTTATTCTCGACCTATCGTTCCTATGGTAGCTATATGATATAGTTATCCGATAAGGATGATTTCGAGATATACAATGCCTACAGCAAAAAGAAGTCTATGTGTAAAATTTCAGCTCTGTAGCATTAAGGGTTTTGGAGGAGACCAAAATTAATGTACCCTTGCAATGGTATATTTTTTTCGCAATTTAAATTAAAAATTAAAACAAAACATTAAAAAATCTTATTTATCTTATCGAATTCAAATAATAAAGTTCATTTGTCATCAAAAAAACGTTTTTTAAGTGAATTTTAGAGGTAAAATATGCCTAGAAATATTTTTCAACTTTGACCTTGAATATCTAAGCAACCCGAGTACGTGGCACCTCGGTAATAACTCCATTTGAAGCTTGAACAATTAGCTATCAAATGCTTTTTAAATTTTGAAAATCGCTTCACTACTTTAGAAGATATGATTTTTGAAAAGCGAAATGAGAAAAGGCCCCACTGTGCGTCGTGAGCGAAATCGATTCCAAAATTCCGGTTTTTATATTTTTCATAATTTTTGAATTTTTCCAAATATAAAATACCGTGTAATTTTAATAACAGGGCATTCCAGTCGCGGCCAAAGCTTAGCGCCATTTCGACTAACGTGCAGCATCTAAATAAATTAAAACAAACAATCCAAAAAGGCTGCCGTCGAAATAACGTGCAATGTTTTTTAAACCGTTTCCACTTGTCCACATAAATCATACGTAACACAAAGCGCATTGTTTTTCCAAAAAAATTATTTATTTTCAATTTTGTTTTTGGTTCATCTTTCATATTTTTATTTATTTATAAAAACAAAAAAAAAATAAATATATATATACATATTGCACCCTTCGACTGCCGAAACATCCGTTCGGTCCCCATACAGTCCACTGTCAAAGATTCCTTGATCAACACGATATTCTTCGTGGCTCGTTTTTGCCCCATCCGACTATGCCCACCGATCCTGCTAAAAGCAGCAACAATTCCGATTGCCTCGCAGTGCCTCGTCGCTCCCCTTCGCCATCCACGCCGCCACCTAATCCAAAGGTTCTTCCGGTTTCTCAAACCTTGAGTCCGCGCCAAGCGTCTCCGGCGCTACACCTAAAAGGGCTTCCGTATCTAGCCGCACTCCCTCGCCCGCGCTTTCTGATTCCAGCGCACTTCCAATTCCAAGTGTCAAGGTGTCCGCTCCAGCGTCCAAAATAAGAACCCATCCCGAGTCTCAACGACTATCCGACGCTGCCAAAATGTCCATAAGTCACTTCATCGCCGCTTGTGACGGCCTGATCGAATTCGAGGCCAATACAATGGGCTCCCTCGAGGAGGAAGTGCAAGTATATGCCATGAGAATGCACTTGGAACAGACGAAAGTTCTGTGGAACCGAATCGAAGCTGAGTACTTGTCATGTACGAGAGCCCTCACGGCCGACGCGGGTGAGGAGATCCGCACCAATGTGGTGACCGTCAAATCAAAATATGAATACGCGTACATGGTGTACGTACGATGCGGTTCTAGATTAGGAGAACGCATAGAACGACTGCAGTCGCCCCCTTTGGCTCCCGCGTCCCAAAACGCTCCCGAAATTCGCGAACAGCACGTCCACGCTGGCTATCGGCTACCTCCATGTGAGGTGGACGTTTTCACGGGCGACTACAATCAGTGGCCCACTTTCCGAGACCTGTTCACGGCCATGTACGTGAATAATCCACGGTTGGCACCAGTTGAGAAGCTGTATCATCTGGTGTCCAAAACGCGCGGCGAGGCAAAGGCGATCGTTTCCAGCTCCCCATTGACCAACGACGGTTTTCACGCAGCTTGGGAGAACTTGCAGGCTCGCTTCGAGAATAAGAGGCAGCTCGTTGCGAGCCAAACGAAGATATTCTTCAACCTCCCATCCGTTGTCCACGAGACTTGCGCGGCCCTGAAGGATCTCCAAACCACCATTCAGGGCTGTTTAACAACACTGACGCGTTCCGGTGTTAGCACGGATAATTGGGACGTCTTGTTGGTTGCACTTTGCACCTCCAAACTGCCAAATGCCACCATCGCACTATGGGAACAATCCATCCCGAACAAGACAGACCTCTCATCCTGGTCCGACCTCAACAACTTCCTTGTGGATCGCTATCGCGTCCTAGAAACGTTGGAAGGTCGAAAGTCCACTCCTGCATTGCAAGTCATCCCTGCAGCCGTCCGCAAATCGATGCGTCCAACCAAATTCCAGGCGTTGAACACCCAGGTCACTGTCAACCAAGTCTCCTGTAAAGTGTGCGGCAGAGAGAACCATCCAATCCGATTATGTCCGAAGTTCACAGATATGTCTGTCCAAAGCCGAATGGCGGCAATCAAGCAGCAAAAGTTATGCCTCAATTGTTTTGCACGGGGTCATCAGCTGCGAGAGTGTCCGAGTGCTCACAACTGCCATATATGCAAGGAGCGGCATCACACTCTACTCCATCGCGTCAGCTCCTCTACAGTGGCACCCCCCAGTGGGCAGCCAGCAACCACTTCCCCACCGGTCGAATCCATTGAACAGCCAACTTCAAGCCACAGTCTGCAAAATTTTCTGGTATTCTCACCCCATAAGGGCTTCCTGGGGACTGCCATGGTGGTGCTACGTCATTTAGGCGCTGAATTCCACGCTCGAGCCCTGACACCGGATCCGAAGGGACATTACATTGTGCGGCGCTGTGCTCCTAGCTGACTTGTATACAGCGGTAATTCCTGACCTGCCGATTCGTAACGCCCAATCCTTTTTCTGGACTGATTCCACCATCGTTCTGGCCTGGCTCAACAAACCACCGTGCAATTGGTCGACCTTTGTTGCGAATCGAGGGTCATCCATTTCCAGCAACACTATGGAGGGTGACTGGGCTCATGTGCGGTCCGAAGACAATCCAGCTGATCTAGCCAGCCGAGGTGTGACGGCAGCAGACTTGTCGGTAAGCCAATTGTGGTGGCACGGTCCGGAGTGGCTCCGACTACCCCGTGAGTACTGGCCGGCATCTCCTTGCACGGTCCCCGAAACAGAAGTGGAGCAACGAACCCACTGCCACAACGTCACCACGTCCAATACGACCGAGATCATAGAACGTTTTTCCGATTTTGGTCGAGCTCTAAGGGTGATCGCCTATGTCCGGAGGTTCCTCAGCAGGAGGAAGTCTCTCCCCCCAACACTAACTCTCACCCAACAGGAGTTATTCGAGGCCGAAAAGCCCTTAGTTCTAGCTTCTCAACAACGTGAGTATCCGACAGAAATCCGATGTCTGTCAAAGGTTCAACCAATCGACCGCCAGCGGTCGATTGCGAGCATCCGAATCTCTAAGTTACGATGAACGTCACCCAATTCTACTCCCGTACGGCGCTCATCTAACCCAGCTCATAATCCGATTCACGCTCCGTATTACGTTGCATGGAGGCAACCAACTGATGATCCGATTCCTTCGGGCTAAGTTCTGGATTCCAAAGGTTAAAAATGCTGTCAAGGCCCTCATCCGTGGATGTAAGGCCTGCGTCCTGCACAAGCGCCGTCAGCAGATGCAACTGATGGGTGATCTGCCCCGAGGGCGGATAACTTTCTCCAGACCCTTCACGTATACTGGTCTTGATTTCGCCGGTCCCTTTGAGATCAAAAATTATACAGGAAGGGCATGCCTAATCACGAAAGGATACGTGTGTGTCTTCGTGTGTTTCAGTACCAAGGCCATCCACCTTGAAGCTACGTCCGATCTGACGACAGAAAAATTCCTGGCGGCTTTTTCCCGTTTCGTATCGCGAAGACGATGCCCGCAGCGTATATATTCCGACAATGGCAAAACATTTGTTGGCGCGTCAAAAGCCTTGGAGAAGGATTTTCTGGAAGCAACCAAACGTCGCATCCTAAACTCTCATGATGAGCAGATCGTGTCCTGGAATTTCATTCCACCCAGCGCTCCGCACATGGGTGGCCTCTGGGAGGCAGGGGTGAAGAGTTTTAAGACTCTGTTCTTCAAATCCACAGCCAATGTGCACTACACCTTCGAGGAGCTCTCTACCCTACTGTGTCGGATAGAGGCGTGCCTGAACTCGCGTCCCATTTCGCCCATGAGTGAAGATCCGGAGGATCGTTTGGCCTTGAGTCCTGGTCATTTCTTGGTGGGTGGCCCCCTAGTATCCATCGCAGAGCCAGCGATCACGGAGGAGCCAATGTCCTTGATTAATCGCTGGCAGCGGCTCAAGGCTCTTCACCACCATTTCTGCCAGCGGTGGAAGGACGAGTACCTCAAGGAGCTACAGAAGCAAAACAAATGGAAGCTCCCCAGCCGAAATCTCCAAGTTGGCGACCTCGTAATCATTTTTGAGGACAGCTTATTGCCCTCAGAGTGGCGGTTGGGGCGAGTAGAACTCGTCCATCCTGGCGCTGACGGCTTAGTACGAGTCGTCGATGTTCGCACTTCACGCGGCTCCATCAAAAGGCCGGTCGCAAAGCTCAACCTGCTTGTCAGCGACTCCGACCCCGCTTTCTCCCAGTAGCGAAGCGGTGGCGCCCTTTTTTTCGTCTTACTGTCCTTTTTCTCCTCCTAATATGATCGTTCGCTTCGTGTGCCACTTAAATTGTTTTCTGCCATGCTTAATCCTCGTTTTTTTTTGCTCCTTTCTTCTCCTAGAATCCAGTTTTTTTTCCCATAGCAAGTCATGGCTCCCAGAGGTCCTCGTTCCGACCGCTCCGAGGCCCGCCAAGGTCGCGGGACAAGTGCCTACCGGTACCGAGTCTGCCGCGGAGTCCACGCGCTTCGACAGTGCAAGCGCTTCTTAAACTTGCGCGGAGAGAAGCGGCTCAGGGCAGTGCTCATCAATAAGTACTGCCCCAACTGTTTAGTGCACGAGCACTCGTCCGGGTCGTGTCGGAAAATAGGCGGATGTCGGCGTTGTGGAGAGGCCCATCACACCCTACTGCACTCCACGGAATATTCCAAGCGCAAACGGGCACCGCAACAGGCCGACAGAGAAGCGGCTCGCAGAGCGTCGCCCTCACCGACCCGAGCTCGCAGCTCATCCAAGCCCAGCAGAGCCAGACCCAACGGCAGGTCATCCAGCTCCAGGCGATCCAAGTCAGCCGGCGGCTCTCCCCGAGAACTTACGTTATCTTCGCTTCTACAGCTGAAGGTGACAACGGTGATGCCGACCGCCGTGGTTAAAATCGGCAACGGTCGCAAGGAGTTCGCGACTCGGGTCCTTTTGGACGCCTGCACGTCAGCGAGTCGCATCAGCGCATCCTATGCGGCAGCTCTCGGGTTAGCGGTCACTCGAGTGGGCAAAGACGATGCCTGCCACGCCACCATCAGATCCCGGACTGACCCGGCATTCAAGAAGGACGTGATCCGGGTAAATACTCCCATCCGGCAGGTCTCCGAAGCCGTCCGGAAAAATTTTTCCACCCTGGTGTTGGCCGACCCGATGTTCCACCGCCCATCGTCCATATTCGTCGTGCTTGGGGCAGACCTCTATCCTGAGGTCATCCAGCCCGGTTGTGTCCCGGGCCATGGCGGCACTCCCGCAGCCCAAAGCACCGTATTTGGGTGGATCCTGTCCGGTTCCTGTGGCATCTAGGCGCTCCAGAACGCAGCCGCTCCCCATCCTACCCAGTCCACCCGGGCTATTGCAACTTGCTGCAAGGGGGGCGGTATGTTCACGCCAGAAAGGGTGACCAGGAGGAGTTATCCGGGGGGAAAAATCCAGTAAGCGAGAACGGTCACACTCCGATGACCAGCAAGTTCCAAGGAAAACTCCATCTTGAGTGAGTTGGTTTTTTCATCCCGGCAACTATCATCGCATCCGAGATTTCTCTTGGCCTCATAACTCTCAATAAATTTTATTGTAAATAAATCTTGCCTGTGCTTTGCAAACGAGTTAACGCGCGTTTAATTCATCCCCCACACAAATACTGGCAATAGAAGTGGGCTCTACTCATTGGAACTCTTCGCCCCACCACATTCAGCAATATATGAGGAATTTCAATCAACTTTTGAAGTTTGCAAGTCCCTCTTATGTAATGACCCTATCTTGTTATATCCTGACATTACTAAACCATTCATATTAACAACGGATGCTAATAATTTCGCTTTAGGGCCAGTATTGTCCCAAGGGCCTTTAGGAACAAACAAGCCAGTATCATTTGCTAGCAGAACTTTATCCGAAACTACTCCACGGTGGAAAAAGAGATGCTTGCCATAATTTGGGCAATAAAATATTTTCGACCCTACCTTTTTGGTCAAAAGTTTCAAATTACCATAAGCCCCTAACTTGTTTAATGAGTTTCAAGGAACCAAATTCAAAGTTGGTAAGGTGGAAATTGAGGTTATTAGAATATGATTATGAGGTCATATACGAAAAAGCATCGCAGAATGTGGTTGCAGATGCCTTAAGTAGGACAACGGTAGATGCAAATGTAGGAGAAGATAAGTCAGTTGAAGCAACCTGTAGAGAAATTATACATTCTACACAAGAAAATTGGGAACAAGGTATATTCATTTCTAAACGAACACTTAATGATTTTAATATACAGATTATTTTTGAAGAATCCACCCAATCAAATGTAACGGTAGAAGTACCTTTTAAAAACAAGATAGGGCGTATTATTTTTGAGTACATTTTTAACGAAAGTGTAGTGGCAAAACTGTTGAAAACCGTTTTAAAACCAAATAGAACTTGCGCAGTATTTACTACGGGCACAATATTTTAAATAATCCAGCAAGTGTACTTAAAGTATTTTGCTCATAGTCAACTTTACAAGGTTCTAAGATGCACAGAATACTTAAGAGAAGTCACAACACCCGATGATCAGGAAAAAGAAATTAGGGAATACCATCTCGAAAATATTCACAGAGGAATTGACGAAACATGTGCTCATTTGAAACGGTCAATATATTTCACCCACATGAAACAAAAAATTGCACAAACAATCAATAATTGTGACATATGTATGCCAAACAATGAAGTAGATAGACAACCCCGAATTGTCCCA
Source organism: Drosophila austrosaltans (assembly GCA_035045865.1). Classification (NCBI taxonomy): domain Eukaryota; kingdom Metazoa; phylum Arthropoda; class Insecta; order Diptera; family Drosophilidae; genus Drosophila; species Drosophila austrosaltans. Next base: position 60,225 of record JAWNOQ010000206.1, on the reverse strand, counting down.
TATCAAGAACCCAAAATAACGCAACAACCATTAGATTTATTTCATAAGGACATATATTCAATTAACCACACATATATATATTAACAATAATTGACAAAGTATCAAGATTTGCTACAGGGTACACCATACCTGCTAGAGACTGTATCAATGTTGTGAAATCGGTGAGACATTTTATTTGTACCTTTGGGACACCAAAGAAAATAATTTGTGACCAAGGACCAGAATTTGCGGGAAACCTTTTTATAGATTTTTGTAAACAATATAATATTATTAGGCATGTGACCTCATTTCAACAATCATCAAGTAATTCCATGGTGGAACGGTTTCACTCATCTCTAACAGAAACTTATAGAATTATATTTGATCTGAAAGAAAGAAAGGGTTTACGTTGCACTCAAGAAGAGATATTGTGGGAAGCATCGACAACGTATAATAACGCTATCCACTCAGGCACAGGTTATACGCCATTTGAATTATTTTCAGGAAGAACGCATATCTTTAATAAATCAGCTAACTTCGCTAATGAACACGAATACTTACAAGAACTAAATTTATACCAAAGCAAGTTATACCCAGAAGTAGTTCAGCAATTAACCGACAGAACAGGAAAACGTACGGCTATTTTAAACAAATTAAACAAACAAATTTTGGACAAAATTAACCCAGCAGAACTTAAAAAAGACGAAATAATTTTTCTAAAAGTAAATAGAAGAAATAAATTAACACCTCGTTTTACACTAAACAAAGTATTAGAAGACAAGGGACCCACTTTTATATGAACAAAGTAACAAAAAATTCATAAGTCAAAAATAAAACGTACAACCAGAAAGCCAAATAACACTTAGTCAAAATAAATGAGCAAGCAAGTCGTCCTCGAAATCGTCATCAATTTCATGCAAAATTCTCTTTAACATGCAGCAACAGCAATCACAAGCTGTCTCGCTCACTCTTGCCAGCCAATGTTGCCTTGGCAATTCAGTGCAAAACTCATATAGGTATATCTCCAAAATTTATTGTCCGATTTGGACAAAATTTAGTCAGATGGAGCAATTTGGGTATATAATTAGGTGTGCCAAGTAAGAATATCTCTAATATAGCTCTTGTATTTCGTATTCCGGATTTGCGGGGTCGGAAAAGGGCGTGGCAAAAATTTGAAACAAACTTGATCTGTGTATGCATTAGACGCCTGCATACCATATTTGGTGGCTTATAGTCTCCGAGATGTTCATACGGACCGACAGACGGACATGGCTCAATCGACTCGGCTAGTGATGCTGATCAAGAATATACATATATACTTTATGGAGTCGGAAACGCTTCTTTCTGCCTGTTACATACATTTTAGCGAATTTAATATACCCTATTAATTTTACCCTATGGGTACAGGGTATAAAAATGTAAGACTAACACAAAAGAACAATTATGCAAAAGTAACTGCAAAACGAATTTTAAGTTTCAAAATAATAAGACTTAAGGAAAATTTGAACTTATTTACGAAATATGTTACAAAAAGTTAAGAAAAATTTTAAATATATTATATATGAAATGTATGTGATACTTATGTTACGAAAAGTTAAGATTAATTAAAATATATGAAATGTATATTATGTTTTGTTGTAAAAAGTCAAGAACAAATTTGAAATGTAAGATTACGGTAATATAATAATACAGATTATCGAGATTTTAAACGTGTTGGAAACGAACGTCAACTGTGGATACTTCGAGCCTTTTGTTTTTCATTTAGACCATATACTTTGTGCTGGCCTTCACTTCAATCTAGGAGGGGAGGAGTTACCTTCGAGTCACAACAACATACATACATATAGATGCACATATACGAGAGTTACCTTTGAGTCACAGCAACATATACACATACAAATGCACATATGTATACGATCCCCTCGCAAAACAAATAAAAACACATATATACATACATATTCTTCGTTTGTCACGTAAGATAAAAAACCTTAATAAACATTCATTCATTATTTTTGAGTATCTTGCCAGAACAAGATGTGTTCTTTTAATTATATATGTACATACATTCATATATATGTATGTATATATCGGATAGATAACTCGGGCATGCGGTAACGCATAAGCATAACCGAAGCAACGTAAAGCAAAAGAATTGTCACACACGTACGAACACACTCACGCACAAGTGTACAAGTATTGCCGAAAAAGTACAACCAACACACGCAAGTACAAATGTAACGGCCCGAGATGGAGGGGAGGCCATACGATTGCAAAATCGGCCCGTAACAAGAGGGTAAGAAGCCGAAAGAGCACCAATGGGCATGTGTCGGTGGTTTAAGCTGAACGTGGGATCTATGCGGATGTATGTACATATGTAAGGTAATTGTAATTAATAGTTTGATTAATATGTGAATAGGTGCTAAGATAAAATACAATTTAGTAACTGATCTGCTTTTATTTTGTCACTGCTGCTGCTCCTGATACGTCTTCACTCACTTCTTCGGCGTTTACATCTTCCTCCCCTGCTTTCGGTGTTGCCACAACGTTGCAACTAACATCTGCTACGGGGAGTTGCCACTACATTGCAACTTACACCACTTCATCTCACATGTATTTGGGTATGTATGGGCGAATCAGAAGCAAGTTCGGCAGCCACTGGGAAATGGCTGCAGCAAATATATGTATCAAAAGGGAGGTTCGGGAGGTAGCAATAATTACATTTATTTACTTAAATATTAAATATTTCCGACCCCATAAAGTATATTAAAATACATACAGTGGTTCACAGTTTATTTCAACATGCACCTAAAAAAAAGTTTGTTAGTCTGTAAAATCCAAACTAAAAGATGTATCCAAAAAATTTACTGTATGTACAATCGTACATTTAAAATATATTCAATGATTCCAATTGAAATAATAATTTTGTTAGCAAGCACGGCAAGTTTTATTAGAATGTTTTTTTTTGCTTATACATAAAAGCTTATGCTGCTTATTATCAGCTACAAAAATAAGAGGGGTGAGGAGCGAGAGTGTACTCACATGTTTGGTCACTCATTCTTGGTGTGACCAAAATGCAAGCTCAGCATATTTAGGCTGGCTTACCAGCACAATTCATTTACGTAAGCATATATACAGAACGAAATGTATGCATTCAAGTTTGCGAACATACTTACAATTGTTCTTATATATATATATGTATATGTGTATATATATATATATAATTATTTGTTGCTTGCAACAGAGTGTTACAAGCCGTGCTGATTGGATTTAATTACGACATGTGAATACACTTCACCTCCCCTTTCTAAAGAATAACGTAATGTAATGAAGTTATTTTGGATATATATATATAAAAAATATTAAAGAAGCTAACTTCGGCTTTGCCGAAGATTGTATACCCTTGCAGCCTCACTGTTTTATTATTTAATTTAAAAACAAAAGTTTTAAAATAATTGGTATAAATGTTTAACAAAGTCAAAAAAACAACAAAGAATAAAAAAACAAACCTGAAACTATCACGTCTTTACCGAGAATCGAAGCACCAAACATCGAGTCACATTGCGACCGATCTCTACATACTACGCCATAGCTTACTTAAGCTAGTTCGACATATGTATATAAGTTAACACCTGACATTCCTAAAACCACTTATTGACCACTTATTGGCCCAAGATCGATACCAACAAATCTGTAATGTAGCCGCATTGACTCAAGTAAACAGGAATTTCATCTAACACCCGACATCCCTAAACCACTTACGGACCACTTAGTGACCCAAGATCGATACAAACAAAATCTGGAACATAATCAAATCTTGCCACACACTCAGATTTTGTCACATTAATATTCTCAGTAAACTTCCACGAATTAGAACCGCAACACTTTGGCAAACAACGACAACAGCCTTATCCCCAAAGGTGGGAAATAAACAAAGCCACCGCCGCTGCCGACGTCGATGCATAGAGGCAGAGCTTTCATCCAACCTTTTGTAATAGAAGTCAGATCAGTTCTTTTCCTGTAAGCAAATCTTCCGGTCGTAGTCTTAAAGTTACTAACCGAAAGTTGAATAAAAATTATATTTTTTTAAACGGGAAGAAAACTCAATTTTAATTGGCGCCCGAGCAGGGACCGGGTTTGATAAAAACGTGCAAGTGAACGCAACGTGCCACAATTGCTTTAAAATCAGTCCTCAAAAACAAATCCTCTGAAGTCAACACTCGTGAACTTGTGCATCCAGTCTTTTCTCCTCATTGCGATCCTTGTTGCATACGTTCGCAGGGAACTGGGCATATAAGGAGTCCGGCGGAACCTCAGTATCTAAAGCAGAAAACGGGAATACTTCCTAAAGACCAGTCCAGCTGAAGCATGGAGATAATAGGATTAATGTAAGTTAAGGAATTATAGAAAAAAAGAAACATCAAACGAAAGAAAAGCAAATCAACTAAAGAAAGAAAAAATAATACAAAGTGGAAAAATATACAAAATATCTAAAAAGAAAATATTCAAAGAAGAAGAACAAAAGAAAACTTAGAATCGTAAAAAAATTAAAAATTCAGAATTACAAAAAAATTTTTTAACAGATTAAAAAAAAAAAAAAAAAAAAAAAAATTAATATTTAAGCAATAAACGATATCCCAACATAATAATCTGAATATTATCATAATACCAGTTTCTAAAAACGAAAAAAGTTTCATAAATAATTTTAAGTGAAAGGTGAGGGAAAAGTAGAGTGGCAAGTGAAAAAAAAAAGGTAAATAAAAAAGAGACAGGAAAAAAATCCAAAGCAAAATCGAGTAAACCGACTAAGTTAATTTTCCACTGATATCGTTGATGGTGAAAGAACAAATTTTTTTTTTCCAAAATGCCAGACGATTGGGTTAGGTCGGCAATAGTTCAGGATGCGGCACAGCAATCCAAAGCGCAAACACCAGCTTCTGGGGCTTCCACCTCAGGTGCTTCGGATAGAAGCCATTTCCATTCAGGGCTTAGAAGCCGCCATAGAGGCAGTGATAAATGGAAAAATGGGAAACATAGTGAAACATGTATCCATGCGTACTGAGCAGGAGAATAATTATGCTGATCAAGCAGTGAATTTAGAAGATGAATCAGGATGGGCAGAGTTAGATAAGGTCCCAGATATTGTCAGAGGTATAGAAAGATTTTCAGGATGTAGGGAGGAATTCATAACTTGGCACAACTGTGTGTCCAGAATCATGGAACTATATAAACCTATGCAGGGAACCCCTAAATACTTTGCTATTTTGATGACGATTAGGGGAAAGATAGTGGGACAAGCGAATACGGTTTTAGAGTCCTTCCGCACACCCTTATATTGGGATGCCATTTCAAAACAATTAGTGGCTGAGTACTCCGACAAAAGAGACGTTAAGACACTGACTTACCAATTATACGACATGACACAGGGACGCATGACAGTTAATGAATTTTATCACGCGGTTTACCAACAACTTTCGCTAATATTGGACAACATTCGCACCATGGGTTATGGCTCAGAAACCGCTGGGGCCATGACAGACCAAGCAAGGGGGCAGGCGCTAGACACCTTTATACGTGGATTAAATGGCGATTTATCCGAAAGACTAGCCCTCGTAGAGCCAGTAAATTTACAACATGCGCTTAGACTTTGCGAAATGTTGGAAAATAAAAGAAACCAGACCATCAGTGGGTCCTAAACCATCATATGGCTATCAGAATCAAACAATTCAGACAGGAAATAATTACCCAAAACCACCAAACTTCATAAATCAACAACAAAGAACATTCACCACCAACGTGCAGAACCCACCACCTGTATTCAATGTTAGGCCATATAACAACCAATATCCGTTTAATCCAAGTCAACACCGATTTCCACCACCAAGACCATTCGCCCCTAAACCTCAACCCAAGCCAATACCTATGGAGGTAGATCAGTCCATTCAGACCAGGCAGGTGAATTATGCTAACAGACCTAATATTCAATATCAGCAATATGCTGTTAAGCGCCCCAACGGTGCAAATGTACCTGTACAAAACAAACTCCAAAGACAATTCCATATAGATACAGGATATTATGAAAGTGAGAATACCTATGAGCAGATAGATTCCGAACAATCATATTTTGATCAGCTAGGAGAAGACGTAGTTGACTTACCAGCACAATGCAAAGAAGAATCAGAAGAGCAAACAATCGGAACAGAGCAGACAGAGTCCGAAATTTCAATCATAAATTTTTTAGATTAAATCGTTCCTCCTTGCCATATTTTACTTGTAGGGCAAAGAATGGAACCGAATATAATTTTTTAATCGATACAGGATCCAACAAAAATTATATACAACCTCAAATTGTAAAAAACCCAAAACCAAATGAAAAAATATTTTACGCTAATGCAGTAAGTGGGCAAACAAAAATTTCACATCATGTGAACATTGGACTTTTCAACCAAATCAATAAGCCAATAAAATTTTTCCTTTTGTCTGATTTAAAGACATTCCACGGAATTCAGGGGAACGATACCCTTAGAGAACTGAACGCAATAATTGACGTAAAAAATGACCGACTTATAGATAACTCATACACACTAACAATCAAGCAAATGCCAGCACAGCAAGTGAATAGTAAAAGAGACGGACTAAAACTTCTCTTCGCGAAATTTAAAAACTTATTCGCAGACCCAAATAAAAAATTAACATACACCATTAAAGTACAAGATGAAATTCGAACTATTAACGACACACCAGTTTACAGTAGACATTACCCATATCCCATTTCTCCAAAGGAAGTAGTTGAAGAGCAAATGCAGGAGTTGCTTAAAGACGGCATTATTCGACCTTCACGGTCACCCTACAATGCACCAGTTTGGATAGTACCCAAAAAAGGAGATGCGTCAGGGAAAAAGAAATTCAGAGTAGTCATTGACTATCGCAAATTGAACACAAATACAGTGTCGGATAGATACCCTATCCCCGAAATAGGAGAAGTCATTTCCCAACTGGGTAATAATAATTTTTTCTCTGTACTAGACTTAAAAAGTGGATTTCATCAGATTGTCCTAAAGGAATCTGATATTGAGAAAACAGCTTTCTCCGTAAACGGAGGAAAGTATGAGTTCACTAGGCTTCCATTCGGTTTGAAGAATTCTCCATCAATTTTCCAGCGTGCCTTAGATGATATCCTTCGAGATCATGTAGGCAAGATCTGTTATGTCTATATCGATGATATAATAATTTTCAGTAAAACAGAGAAGGAACATTTTCAGCATCTTAATGCTATCTTCACGACACTATTGGAAGCAAATATGAAAGTTCAAATCGACAAGTGCGATTTCTTTAAAAGCAGTGTTGAATTTTTAGGTGTAATCATATCCAGAGAAGGGGTTAGCACAAACCCAGAGAAAATTAAGGCAGTAAAAGATTTTCCCGTGCCAAAAACACTGGGCCTTGCCAGCTATTATCGTAGATTCATTCGAGACTTCGCAAAGCTCGCGAAGCCACTAACCTCTTTATTGCGAGGAGTAGCGGGAAGACTTAAAACGAGTTCCTCTGATAAAGTAGAGATAAAAATGGGCAATGAAGAATTGGACGCTTTTAACAGAATTAAGAACACACTAACATCACAAGATGTAATATTAGCCTACCCGAATTTTAAACAGACTTTTCATCTAACAACAGATGCTTCAAATATTGCCATAGGAGCAGTGCTCGAACAAGAAGGAAAACCAATTACTTTCATGTCACGAACGCTTACAAAGACAGAAGAGAATTACGCCACGAACGAAAAGGAAATGTTGTCCATTTTTTGGGCCTTACAAAAATTAAAAATGTACCTATATGGTAAATCAAAGGTAGTAATTCACACAGACCATCAACCCCTGACATTCGCATTAAGCAATAAGAATCATAACGGAAAATTGAAAAGATGGAAAAGTTACTTAGAAGAGTTCAATTACGAACTAAAATATAAGCCCGGCCATTCCAATACAGTAGCAGACGCATTATCAAGAAATCCAACGGACAGTACAGAGATTAATGCTAGTAGCACCTCAGCTACAATACATAGTGATGACAGTTCAGGGCACGAACTTATTCCAACTATGGAGGTCCCAATTAATGTATTCAAAAACCAAATTTTCATCTTAACAGATGATAATACAAGCAGTAGCTTTGAAATAGTATTTCCGACCTATCACCGGCACATAATTAAACAGCCTAATTATACAGAACAAGACCTTATTAAAATTCTAAAGGAAAATATGGATCCAAAAATAGTTAACGGAATTTTTACATCCGAAACGATAATGGGAAAAATTCAGGAAATTTATCCAACCCACTTCAGAAACTACAAAGCTAGATACACTCAGAGACAGGTCACTGATGTAAGGGAAGAAGCCGAACAGAACGAAATTATAATCAGAGAACACACAAGAGCACATAGAAATGCCATTGAAAACAAAATCCAAATACTATCCAAGTATTTCTTCGCAGGGATGAAAAGGAAAATCGAAGCTATAGTTAATAGCTGTCAAACCTGCAAATTATCCAAATATCAAAGGCATCCGCCCAATATTGAAATTCAAGCAACACCCATTCCCTCATATATACATATAGACTTGTATTCCACACAAGGGAAAATTATTTTGACAGCTATAGACAAATTTTCAAAATATGCTCAGGTCAGGCTGGTAAAATCTAAAGCAGCAGAAGATTTGAAAATTCCTTTAAGGGAACTCCTTATAGCTTTTGGGGCAACAAAGACCGTAGTTATGGACAACGAAAAGTCACTAAATTCAGCCAGGATTAAATTCTTACTAAATAATCAATTGGGCATTCAAACATATACGACCCCACCATATAAATCGTCAAGCAACGGACAGGTTGAAAGATTCCATTCCACTTTCACTGAGGTGGTGCGATGTTTCAAAAATGACAATCCAGCTGTAAATTTTGAAGACATAATGCTCAAGGCAGTAGAAGAGTATAACAGGTCAATTCATAGCACCACAAACAAAAAACCGATAGAAGTATTTTTTGCAACTCAGCTTACCCAAGAAACAGAAACCATAGAGCAAGACAGGGAGAAAATCAAAGAGAATATTACTCAAAAACAAACAAAAGATTTGGAATATCATAACAAAAAAAGAAGAGAATGAAAAATTATAACACAGGAGATAAAGTTTATGCGAAAATAGATAGGAGATTAGGGTCCAAACTGACACCTAAATACAAAGAAGAAATAGTTGCAGAAGATTTAAACAGCAAAATTAAAACAGTTTCCGGGAGGATTATTCATAAAAACCACTTAAAAAATTAAATTCTTTCCTGTAGATTTTTATTGCCGATGTGCCTAGGAAAAGCGACAATACTTGACTATACGAATACAAAATTAATAACTTTGGAGACGGGATTCGCCGCACGACAAAATGGAACGTTTAAAATCATTCACGTAATAGAACACGAAAAATACGAGCTAGCCCTATCAGTCCTCAAGGATCTTATTCATAATGCAACGGCCTCCAACCCAATCTATCCATTCTTAATATACGAGATATCGAGAGTAGAAAGCGAACTTAAAAGATTAAGACCAATTCAAAAAAGAGATAAGAGATCGCTAGATATTTTGGGTGCAGCATGGAAATGGTTGGCAGGTAGTCCCGATCATGCAGATTACGAAATTGTAGTAGACAGGATAAACCGTCAGCTAAGTAGCAACAATAAGCAAGTTGTTATCAACAAATTAGTAGAAAATAAGATTCAAGAGTTAATCACTATTACGAATGAGTTAATCAAGAAAGGAAAGGAAAGTAAAAATAGAGATCACCCAGAGTTCGAAACTTTAAAATATAAATTAAGCTTACTAAGAGAAGAAATAACAAATATCATCTATGCCATCGATTGGGCAAAATCCAACACAGTAAATTCACTTGTTCTATCAAACAAAGAAATAGAGATGATTCAGGAAACCATACAGAATAGTACAACTTTTGTAAACATAGAAGAAGTAATGGAATTTGCAGAAGTAAATATAGCCTCGGACGGCAAAGACCTTTTATACATCATTAGTTTACCAAGAGTAATAATTGAAGAATGTAAAACTATTTTGGCAATACCAGTAAAAAGAAAACAAAAAAATTGATGAATTTGATTTCTCTAATATACTTAGATGTAAAAATACTAACTACGGGTTACTCAAAGATTGTAAGACCCATAATTTTAAAACCATTTGTAAAGTGGAAGATTTGATAGAAATAGATAGCAATAAGTGTATAGGGGCATATCTGAACAGAAGACCTCCACAATGCTTCACCATCAATAGCCAGCACATACGACCACACTCTGAAGTTTTACCAGGGGTCATCTTACTCAACGACTTCAAAGGAGAAGTACAAATCGAGAACGAAACACTAAATTTGGAAGGTACCTTTTTAATTCAGGCACAAAATACAACTATAACCATTGGTAACAGCTGGTACATATTAAAAACAAGCGCAAAAGTCGACGCTATGCCACCCTTACTACAACTAATATCAAGTAAAAATAATACAGAAGAAGTACTGTCCCTCGAGATGATCAAGGAGTTACATGTTAACAACACAGAAGAAATAGAGAAAATATATACTAATAGTATCATCATGTCGTCATCCAACTGGTTTATATTCCTATTACTAGGACTTGGAGTAATAATCTATGCAATCATAAAAATTAAATGTAAAACTACAACCAACGCAAGCAATATCACACTTGAAACAAAAAGCGATGACATCATATCACAAATCCAATTTGTTTTGGCGAACGAGGACGTCCGCACTTAAGTTGGGGGAGTTAACACCTGACATTCCTAAAACCACTTATTGACCACTTATTGGCCCAAGATCGATACCAACAAATCTGTAATGTAGCCGCATTGACTCAAGTAAACAGGAATTTCATCTAACACCCGACATCCCTAAACCACTCAGGAACTACAATCACATTGACTCAAGTAAACAGGAATTTCATCTAACACCCGACATCCCTAAACCACTTACGGACCACTTAGTGACCCAAGATCGATACAAACAAAATCTGGAACATAATCAAATCTTGCCACACACTCAGATTTTGTCACATTAATATTCTCAGTAAACTTCCACGAATTAGAACCGCAACACTTTGGCAAACAACGACAACAGCCTTATCCCCAAAGGTGGGAAATAAACAAAGCCACCGCCGCTGCCGACGTCGATGCATGGAGGCAGAGCTTTCATCCAACCTTTTGTAATAGAAGTCAGATCAGTTCTTTTCCTGTAAGCAAATCTTCCGGTCGTAGTCTTAAAGTTACTAACCGAAAGTTGAATAAAAATTATATTTTTTTAAACGGATAGAAAACTCAATTTTAATTTATAGCAAACGCATTGCATCTCGCTCTTTCAATTTCGTTTTGAGCAAGAACACAACGCAAATATTTCTGTCTTTCTCACACACCGCGTGGTGAAGAATTTTTGCATATGTATGTGTGTGCGTGAGCATTAAAATAAATTGCCTTTCTATCAAATTTGATTATTGACTTTTAACCTTAATAATTATCCGATTTAGTTCAAACTTTGTGTATAGTGTATTGATACAAATTAAACTTAAATGCAACAACCAAAAAACAATATTTTTATATATTTCTTATTTGGTGCTGCGCGGATTTGATCGCGGGTCTTTTGAGTTTTGTACGCAGATTTCTTTGAAATTTTTTGTTGCTGGAATAATTGATTATATTAACGATTTGTTTTATTGATTTGCAGGCGTAATAATTATCCGATTTGAGTCAAACTTGGTGGGTAGTAATTTGGTACAAATTGGATTTATATTCCAAAAGAAAAAACAAATTTTAATTTTAACCCCATTATTCTGATATTGGATATGTCATATGACATATATGTCATACCTACACCTTAAAGAAAGCTAACTACCAAGTTTCAACTACGTAGCTGAATATTTAGGTTCAAAAAGCTGCAAACAAACAGTCAGAAGGACATGTCCCAATCGACTCGGCTGTTGATGCTGATCAAGAATATATATACTTTATGGGGTCGGAAACGTATATTTCTATGCGTTACAAACATCTGACCAATTTTATAATACCCTCTGAAAGGGTATAAAAATTACGTTTGTATTTGAATATATATTTATATATATGCATGTATATTTTTAAAGAATTTTTTTTATTCGCACTCTCTTTTTTGTTAAATAAAAAAAATTTTTTATGTTGATATATATTTATACCCTTGCAGAGGGTAATATAAAATTGGTCAGATGTTTGTAACGCATAGAAATATACGTTTCCGACTTCATAAATTATATATGTATATTCTTAATCAGCATCAACAGCCGAGTCGATTGAGACATGTCCGTCTGTCCGTCTGTCTGTTTGTTCGTCGCTTTTCGAACTTAAATTTTAAGCTACGTAGTTAAAACTTGTTAGTTAGCTTTTTTAAAAGTTGTAGGTAGACAAAGTATGAAAATCGGTCGGATCGGATTACTATATGATATATCCAATATCGGAATAATAGGGTTCCAATTAAAAATTTTTGGAACGAAGTTCCTTATCGCTCGGTAGGGTCTAAACCGAAAAAATTAAGACTAAAAAGTGTAACGACACTTTTACCGTTACCAAATGTTTTGTCTTTTTCTTTAGCATTGAACAGTGTATGACAAAGAGGGACGCACAAGCAGCGATCGCGAGCTCGAATTTATAGGCAGAGGGACGCACAAGCAAATGCGGAAGGGAAAAGAGGTAGCGGACTCAAGTTTTATGGCTGAGGGACTCACAAGCAAATTCGGAAGGGAAAAGAGGTAGCGGACTCAAGTTTTTTAGGCTGAGGGACGCACAAGCAAATTCGGAAGGGAAAAGAGGTAGCGAGCTCGAGTTTTTGGCAGAGGGACGCACAAGTAAATACGGGACGCTTATTTTTGCTTGGTTTCCTTTTTTCTATTTCTATGTGGTCACGTGACAAATACTTTTGCATTGTTCCGGCTTTCTGTTTCTTGTGCTTTCGCGACAGTTATATTGGCTTTTGCATTGAACAGTGTGGAGTGGGGAGGATTACTTTTGTTAATTCCATGCATCCAGGTGGTTTGTCCAAAATAAATAATAATAATAAACAGCTGTTTTGTGCATATTAAATAATAATAATACAAAACTCTGTTTAAAATCAATAATCTATCTGTTTTTGCAAAATTTGTTTTTTTTTTTTGGAAGTTTGATATACAAATAAAAGCATCTTAACCAAGCGTTTCATCCGAATCAATTTACCTTTTGTTTCTCAAGCTACTAGAACTAAGCCAATTTTTATTAGTTTCATGCACATTTTCTGTTTCAGCCAAATTTCATTAAAAATCGGTTGATGATACATACATACATACATATGTACATATGTATGTATGTGTATATCATCTGTTTTACTAACATCAAAAGAAAAATGAAAGAGCGCTATTAGCACATCTACAGTCCACTTTACCAAATCCACTTTAGGTAATCGTTATTAAATGATTTTCCTGTAACAAACTACATAAATAAATCTTTACCTAAATTAATTATACATATGTATATACATATGTACATATGTATATGACAGACAGTGTTACCAATTTCGCTTTTTTCCCGTCAAATCTGGCTTTTTTGGTGACAAATTGCGGGATAAATTTTGAAAATGCGGGAAGTGGCACTTTTGGATTTTTTAGAAATGTATTTGGCTTTTTTTTAGCTTTTCTATTTTTTGCTAACATTATTATAAAAGTTATGAAAACTTAGGAACTTTATTATTCTTTTATCGATATTTTAATATGTCACATCTAATTTAGGCAAACTATCATCTCTTTCTTAATACAAATATTGAAAAGATCGATACTTTCAATTCCACCTCTAGTTTAAGCAAGCTTTCATCTCAATAATAAAAGTGCGCGTAAACGGTAACATTCATTAAAAGATGCCGAAAGAGTATAAACAAAAGTGTCGTGAAGCTTGGCTAAAAAGTGACGAATTTAAGGATTGGTTGCGTAAGGATGACACGGACATTCAGAGGGTTTATTGCAGTTATTGCAAGATCACTTTAACTGCAAAATTAAGCGATTTGCGGGCCCACGCAGCAACGAAAAAACACACCAGTGCTTTAAATGGATTTCAGCAAAAAAACAAAATAGATTTTGTGAGCTTGCCTGCCAAAACCATAGAACAGGAAGTAGCATTATGTCTATTTATTGCACAGCACACAGCAATGGCACAAATAGATCATTTAGGCAACCTGTGTACCAAAAATTTTGATGGCGACACTGCAGGAAGAATAAGGCTGCACAGGACCAAATGCACAAGCATTATTAAAAATGTTATTGGAAAACATTTTGCCGAAGATCTACGTATTGATATTGGAGGCTCAAAATTTAGTCTATTATTAGACGAGTCAACTGATATCAGCATCAATAAGCTTTTGGGTATTTATTAACGTTCATGGTTTCCTTACTTTTAATGTTCAGATAATTTATATTTCTGTAGTATGTGTATTGTAATTTAAGTTTTCAATTTTTGTATTCAGGTGTGGCTATCAATTATTTTTCCTTTGAGCGTGGTGTATTCGTTTCAACATTCCTAAACCTAACGTCGTTAGAGTTTGGAAATGCATCATGCATTGCACAGGCCGTGAGAAACGTACTGCTGCATTATAAACTCGACATTAAAAATTTAATCGGAATGGGAACCGACAACGCTAATGTCATGGTGGGCTCAAATAAAAGTGTGTACACCGAGCTAAAGAAGGAAGCACCCTCATTAATTTTAATAAAATACGTCTGCCATTCCGTACAACTCGCTGTAAGTTTCATTTGCAAACACCATTGGTGTTTCGAAAAGTTCATCTCGACAAATCGAGTATAAAAAAATTTATGAGTGTTTAAACGACAACAAGGTATGAGTGTCACTTTTTAATTAAAAGATTTCCAGTATCTTTTAATGAACCGTAAAATATTTGTTTTAACCTTCTATATGTGAGTATTGTCAAGATTTGTTGTTCTTCAAAGTGACCGTCCTTGTTTGTTTTTTTAATACACTAATTCATTATTTTTGTGTAAGTGTCTGTTATTTGGTTATTACGATTTATTTATTTATTTTTATTTTTAAAATATAATTCTTTGTTTATTTCATAAGACTCCACTAAAGATTCCAAAAGTGTCCGACACTCGATGGCTCTCAATAGAGTTAGCAGTCACACGCATTGTGAACCAGTGGGAAGAGCTAAAACTGCATTTTGCTTTAGCGGCAAGCAAAGAAAAATGTCACAAAGCTCACATTTTACACAAGTTGTTCGAAGATGAGAGAAATCACTTTTATTTGCTATTTTTGAAACCGATTCTATCGGATTTACAGACAGTAAACAAATGCTTTCAAAGCAACAACACGAATTCTACAGAATTGCTGAACGATTTAGTTTTCGCTATTAATTCTCTCAAGAATGTTATTATACCAAGTCACGTTGAAGTACATATATTACAAGTAGATGAATTTGAAAAGTTTGTGGATGAAAATTTTTATAAAGGATATGAATTTGAGAAAAAAATGAAATCTCTGGATATTGATACCAGCATTGAAAAGGAACTTCGAGCGAACTGCACAAATTTTGTGGTAGAGCTAATTAAGCAATTAAAACAAAGGTAATGTATATTACTTAACTTCTTTTTAAATGATGAAATAATTTTCCATTCAACTTCAGATTACCAGACAACTTAAACATTTTGAAGCAGGTCGACAAGTTTTCCGTTGAAAATATTTTGCGGGCAAAAAAACTGGCATCACTGAAATATTGGAGTTCTTCAATGTCGAAAATATTTCGCAAATTGAGCGCCAATTTGAAGACTTAATATTAGAGATGGGAAAACGTGAGCGACACAACCAAATTTTGGCTGGAAGTTTATCTTTATAAAGATTCTGGAGACAACCGTCGCTCTTCAAATTCTGTCGTTGCCATGGTCAAACGCAGAAATAGAACGCGTTTTCAGCCAGGTTAACCTAGTCAAATCAAAGCTGAGAAACAAGATTCACCTGAGCACGCTTAATAGCATACTCTGCATAAGGTAACATGTTTTTGTGAGTTAAAAACTTTTAACTGATTTTTATTTATGTGCATATACAGATATGGCTTACGAAGGCATGGAAAATGCTGCTACAGTTACGAACTGCCTTCCAATTACCTCAGAATGATAGGTACAAATTTATCGTACGAGGAGTCCCAGGGCGATTCGGAGCTAGACGAAATTATGCAATTACTTTAAAGAAGAAATTAATCCAATATAAAATTTTTAAGGCATAAGAAAATGGATTTTTTTCCGCTTTTTCTTTTAAATTCTTAGCTTTTTCGCCCCGTTAAAAACAGCTTTTTTTTGACCAAAAGTTGGCAACACTGATGACAGATAACAATTTTGCCATCAACATTCTTGGATGCATAATATGCAATGCAACGAAATCGTAGCGCAGCGGGCTCGAGATTGTTGGCAAAGGGACGCACAAGCAAATTCGGAAGGGAAAAGAGGCAGCGAGCTCGAGTTTTTTTAGGCAGAGGGACGCCCAAGTAAATACATACGGCACGCTTATGTTTGCTTGGTTTCGTCTTTTTCTATGTGGTCACGTGACGGTTATTCTTGCATTGTTTCGGCTTTCTGTTTCTTATGCTTTCGCGACTTTGTGTGGAGTGGGGACGATTACTTTTGTTAATTCCATGCACCCAGGTGGTTTGTTGAGAATAAATAATAACAAAATAAACAGCAGTTTTGTTAATTTTAAGTAATAATAAAATTTAAAATAATATTAATAATGAATCCTGATAGTGCTTCTGTGCAAGTTTCTGAGGTACAAACAATGATAAAGACAAATGCAGAAAGATGTAAAGAATGTCGTGAAAAAAATAAAAGGAAAAAAAAATTAAGTGAAACTGATCAATTAGAAGTTAATAAAAAACAACCTAAAACTAATTCCGAAAGAAGGAAAAAACATTATGAAGAGCAGAAATT
This sequence comes from Drosophila austrosaltans, assembly GCA_035045865.1. Taxonomy (NCBI): domain Eukaryota; kingdom Metazoa; phylum Arthropoda; class Insecta; order Diptera; family Drosophilidae; genus Drosophila; species Drosophila austrosaltans. The sequence goes on along the minus strand of JAWNOQ010000206.1, from coordinate 43,227 downwards.
GAAGAAAAGACCAGAAAGTAAAATACCTAAAACAGTTAAACAAAAAAATAAAGAATATTACGATAGAAAAAAAATATTCAGGCCTTAAACATTTTTAATCAACATTTAGATGCGTAAGTATGATTGTTTTTTTCTTTCTGAGGTATATTTTTTGGAATAAATATTATGTCATTTAATCAATATTTTTTGATTGGGTAATTTTAGATCACGTGATAATGTAGAAGAAGCGCAGCAAAATTTATTTCACGTTCCAATAGTTCAAAAGGTTCAACAGTTTACAAACTGTGCACAACCACATGAAATTTATTACCAAGATGTGGACATTCCTTCTGATGGAAATTGTTTCTTTTTTTCTATAATAAAAATATTGAACCTCTCCTTGTCTCCTTTTCAAATAAGGCAACAACTACTTGCTTCGCCCTTTGTTAACTTATGCATCGATCCAAATGGTGCAAGGTCAATTCTCAGCAGCGAAACAGAGTACGCAGAAATGGATTGTATAGAAATATTTGCTAAAGTGTATAATCAGAATGTTTGTGTACATAATTACTATGTTAACACTAGAACTATTCTATGTTAGTTAGAAGGAAAAAACATTATGAAGAGCAGAAATTGAAGAAAAAACCAGAAAGTAAAATACCTAAAACAGTTAACCAAAAAAATAAAGAATATTACGATAGAAAAAAAAATATTCAGGCCTTAAACATTTTTAATCAACATTCAGATGCGTAAGTATGATTGTTTTTTTCTTTCTGAGGTATATTTTTTGGAATAAATATTATGTCATTTAATCAATATTTTTTGATTGGGTAATTTGGGTAAGGCAATTCCTTCATTTCCGAGTCAATGATTTGGCAAGTTTCATACATTTACATCTTCGAAATGTGCATTTCACACCATTGATTCCAGTCGAAGAAATAAATAATAATAATAATATGGCAACGGATTTCCAAATAATTTCCGATGATGATCTTAGTGCAGATGATAATAATGAACATGATGCTGATATTGCTACTTTCAACGTAGGAATGAATAACATTATTGATATAGTACCAAAATAAACAAAGTATTTTGAAGAAATTCGCGGTCATTTGCAATTTTATAACATATTCAAAAAAAATTCGTTTGGCCATTCCTGTGCTGTTTGCGATAGACTTTGGTGGAAAAATGATTTGAAAAGTATTACTGGCGTACATGATGATATTTTACAACTGATATTGCTGGTAATATTTTTTTTTTTTTTTTGTTTTATTTTAAAATTATTGTATTCTATTTTTTCAGAATTACGTACGTGGTTCTACTGTTCAAGTATGTTCTACGTGCAAAAAGTCTATAGATAAAGGAAAAATTCCAATACTATCAACTTATAATTGTTTTTCATTTCCGACAATTCCACCACATTTGCCAAAATTGAATCTTATTGAGCAGCGACTTGTGTCACCGAGAATTCCCTTCATGCAAATAAGGAGACTTAGACATGTTAACGGTCAATATGGCATTTACGGACAAATTATAAATGTTCCTGTTGAAGTAAATACAATGGTAAACCAATTGCCCAGACATATTGAAGATGATCACTGTTTCTATGTCCACATTAAGAAGAAATTAATACACAAAACTAGTTATGTTCATGGACTTATTAACAAAGGACACATTAAGCAATGGTTGAATTATCTAATAACAACTCCACTTTATGTTCATGAAAACATAACAATAAACGAAGCAGCGTACAGATCGCCGTGCTAATGACCCACAACATCTTCTGTATGTAGCTGCTAAAATCATGAGACAGAAAGTCAGCAATTCTATTAGTGTTGCATTTAAACATGTTGGTCATGATACTAAAATGTTGTATCGAAAGTAATCTTGCTTTTCTTCGTTGTATACCAAATTCTGCGTGGTATTGGGCAGATAGAAAAAAATATCTTTTCGCAAAGTTGAGACAATTTGGAGCTCCAACTGCTTTCATGACTCTTAGTGCTAATGAAACGGGATGGACAGATTTGCCTAAATTGTTGTACAAACTACAAAATAATGGAGCAGAAATTAACGATGAATTTTTAAAAGACATGTTATATGTTCACAAAGCTGAATTAGTAAACGAAGATACAGTTACTTGTGCCATATACTTTAATAAATTAGTAAATTGTTTAATGGCAATATTGGAGTCAAAAAAAAAGAAATCCATTTGGAAAATACCGAGTGAAATTTTACTTTAAAAGAATTGAATTTCAGCATCGTGGAAGTCCTTATGCTCACATTCTTTTGTGGTTGGATAATGCACCAGCAAACTTATTAAATAATTCTAAAGATTTCAATGAAATGGTTGATAAATTAGTGTCCGTATCCGAATCCGAAGCATCTGGAAATATCAAACTGCAAACACATAAGCACACATTCACATGCTATAAAAAAATGGATCCTAATAATAAAAGAGATAACTGTAGATTTGGAGCGGCTTTTTTACCGTCACGTGGAACGATAACATTAATGCCAATGAAAGACACAGACTCTGATTATTCTCCAGATCAGTTTGAAGAGTATAAAAGACATTTCAAGTTACTTAAAACAAGTTTAGAAAATTTTGATTACGACCATTTTGAAAATTACTATGCTCATAATAATATAGTTTCTGATGAACATTATTATAATATTATCCGTGCTGGTATAGTGCGCCCAAAATTACTTTACCGGAGGACGCCATCTGAAAAATGGTATAGTACTTTTAACCCATTTGTATTTAATTGTCTGCAATCTAACATGGATTTCCAAATAATTCAAGACGAATATGCCTGTGCTGCTAATGTAGTTGAGTATGTTAATAAACATAACAGAGGCATAAGTAATTTACAACGGATGATTATTCAAACTATGAACGAGAATCCTGAATTTGACATCGTAGATGTTACAAAAAATTAAGTATTGATATACTTCATGCTGTCGAAATGCCTGCACAAGAAGCTGCTTGGTACATATTACGCCAACCAATGGCTAAATCATCTATAGCAACAGTTTACATACCAACAGTATACCCAACAGAACGTCTGAGAATAAGGAAAACTTTAAAAGAGCTTAGTAATTTAGATGATGACTGTACAAATATATGGAAAGAAAATTGGTTCGATAAGTACGAAAAAAGGCCTGAAATTCTAGAACATGTTACGCTTGCTCAATTTGTTGCTAATTATAGTATGAGAAAACGCGGATATTACTACAAGAGAAAGATGTCTAGAGTTATTAGATACCGTAACTATGATATGGCTAACAATTGCATGGATTATAAGCGAGAAATGGTGTTACTACACATTCCTTTCAGAAGTGAAGATAATGAAATTCTTGCTGAAAATAGGTTCATTCAATTTTATGAAGATAACGATAACTTGATTTTAGATCGCAGAAAAGAGTTTGAGTGTAGTTTAGACCTCGAAAAAACACTGGAAATTTGTAGACAGTTGGGAAGAGATGACAATGAAGACGAACAATTGCGTAACGAAGCTAATGTCATATTTGAAGAAGAACCATATGCAAGATTACTAAAGGATGTTGATTCTGTCGTTAATGCTGATATACGAAATGCCACACTTAGTAAACTTGGTGGTATTGCAAAAAAAAAAAAATTTAATGGATACTCAACAATTCTATGACTTAATGAGATTGGCTAACAAGGAGCAAAAAGAACTTTTAATGCATATTATATCTCATCTTCAGACTCAAAATCAGTGGCAAGACTTTTGTTATTAAACTAATAATGGAAATTTACAATGGATTTACTGACAATGATGGTTATTGCAATTCGTATATAGCTTGCGCATCTACTGGTAAAGCTGCTGTGTAATGGTCGGGATTCTATTAAAAGAATTTAAAATTTTTGGCAGGCTGGCCTTTTAAATCGTTAGTTAGGCGCGTAAGAGAATAATTCTCGCATGCGATTTAAAGTCCCTAGCACTGCTTGAAAGTTTGGTTATCAATTGATGAATAGAGGGCGCAACACAGCTTTAACTATGGCCTCTGACCAGTGACACTGATCACAGCCAACTTCAGGGAAGAAAATTAGAGCTTTTGATTAAGCCGAGGGTATAAAAGGGCATGTTTTACCTCGTGCAGTCTTTTCTATTTCATTCCTATACCCAAAAAGTGGAAAAAGTACAGATGTGTGCTTAAAATTATTTTTTGGCTTGTGGTTTTTATATTTCGGCAACTTATACAAGAAATCAAAAAGGCCACACACAAATCCACAAAGTGGACCGCCACACATTTTTATCCAATTGAAGAGGAATCAGTGGAAAACTTAAGCCATCCGAAGGCTTGAAAAAGAAAAAACGTGGTCCCTGGCCTCCGGGGAAAAAGTGTCCAAAAAAAAAAAAAATTGCATATGTTTGGGCATTAACACCCACAGGTATGTTTTACTAAAAGAAAAAAAAACTGGAAGCCACTGATCTTCCTAATAAACTCAAATTATTGCCATTTAAACAGGTAGCTACGGCTCCAGCATTTTTCCCATTCGAGGCTCGCCTTTGCAGAAGAGCACCTGGCTGCTGGAGTACCCCTGCATTTTTGTGAATTGGAGTATCTCAGAACTTGGAAAATTACAAGAGATAGGAAAGAAAAAAAAAAAAAAAACGACAGTGCCACCATAACCACCATCAACCGAGACCAGATCAGTGTCGTTAATTCGTTCGCCGATGTCGGATGTCTCCAACGATCGGTGGTGATAGTTTTTTTATGTGTATAGTGTAAACCCTCATAGCAAATTAGAGGCCCCGATTTAAGAATTTAACTTTGCTCAAAGTCAAACGAATTGGCGTAAAGTCTTACAAGAAAAAAAATTTAATTGTTCTTAATTCTTGATTCGTAAAAGTAAAAGAAACCATAAGCCTTTTAAGCAGAGTGGATTAGAACAAGACTTGTGCCGCGGTATTCATAAAGAACAAACCCAAAAGAAAAGAAAAAAATATAGCAACACATGGAATCAATACTTAAGTAATCAGAACAACCGTTATGGGATTTGTTTAATCATTAGGTATTGGTTTATCCAAGTGTTTTGCTTATAATCGTTTTTTTTTGTAAGCATGCCTTAGTGAGTGAAATCAACAAAAAAAAAAAATATTAATACATATATAGATATAAAAGAAACAGAAAAAAAAATAATTTCCATCTAGCTGTCACCAAATCATCGTTGGAAGGCCTTCCATCGTTGGAGCAACCACTCAAGTAAAATATATTTTACAAAAATGCGAGTAAGTTTACCTGTCTAAAATTTTTCTATTTGATTTTTTTAAAAATATATATATATATATGTGTGCATAAATATAAATATTCACATGTTTATTTTTGTCTGCATAGTTATGTATGTATATATGTATATGCTCTTACAATTTATATAAAAGAATATATACCTAAATCTACTCTCAATACCTTACTACCGGCCCTCGAAAATTGGTAGGAATCATATGGATGGTATAGTACCGTAACTGGTGTATAATTTACACTCATATTTTAGTTTTTTATGGTCATCCAAATGATTCCTCTCGCGTTTGTTTTTGCTTAAGCAGTTGTGGTTCTCGCTTTCCTCATTGATGCATGTTCTTTAAATAAATTTTTCGACACCTACTTTTGCTACGGCTTTACAACAGCTGATTTTAACTACAGGTCAATGCCCTTAGTTATGTTCGTGAAATAACGTACAGTACACAGGTCTTGTTCTGATACACTGCTTTTTGATTTTTATAAAAAAAAAAATATATAAATAAATACTATAAGACAATTGATTAAATCATGCCAAATGCAATCTAACTAATTTTTTTGAAGCCTTTAAATTAAATTCCAAAAACCGAAACTGGAAGATAATAATAAAAAAATGAAAGAAAATGTTTGCATTTAATAGGCCCAATGAAGGGTATACAGTAGTCAACCTTGAACATGTTTTTTTCTTTTTCTTACTAACTAATCTTTACTCATAAGGAATACTTTACTCTTGTTATATAGAATAGAATTTAATAAAAATTTTATACCGTAAAAATGAAATCCAACAACAATTATGAATATTTTTAAAACAAAATATTTTCTGAAGTGAAACTAAACAAAAAAAAATATGGAGTGATTATCGTGTATTTTCCTGATGGCGTGGCAATGTAAAATTTAGGTAAAGTTTGTTTTTAGGGGATCTTCGTTTACATCCGCAACAGAGGATCCAAAGGTAGGGATGGGTATAGAGCAAGCGGGTGCAATTACAACTTCAGCCCCGCCGAATTCATTCCGAATTAATAAGAAGCCGTTTGTTTTGTTATTTAATAAAATTTGTGAATTTGCCAATTGAGTTTTTATATCGTTTCGTCGATATGTTTAGTTTTCATTTGATCATCCGGGTCAATCGTCGTTATTTTTAGTTTCAAGAGGGATCCTTAATAAAATTGTGTAGAGGGAGATTCCTGTATCTAGCAACAAAACCCACCCCACCCCGAAAGAGCTACGGAACCATAGGGTCCCACTCGTTAGGCATAGAGACTCCCATGTTGGATCTAAATAACAACCGACACCGATATTTTCAATTTCGGTTTGCTGTCTGGTCCAAAAATATTGTGAAAGAATTCACAATTATACCTACCTATAGGAGATGCTACATAAATTTTTGGCGACCAACGTGGGGCCGCTAACGTGGCCAAAACCGATTCTTGTAGTAACCATTTAGTGGATACTGATCGGCATAAAAGCTAGTTTTTGATTATTTTCAAATTGTTAGTAGTCACACCCGGGATTGTTAGAACACATTGATGATGGAAAAAACGAAAATCTAGGGATGTTTGCCGGTTTATTAGTTTATGTTGATAGCTTGGAACAGTTCGGTTCCATTGCCATGAACTAAAATTGACTCGGGATTCTTAACCACGCTTGAATCAGGAATTTTGCTGTTAGCGAATACCATGTCGTGTAGTGTTATTTATTCTAAGTTAATAGCGGAAAAAAAAATTATTAAATTGAGTTATTCAAAATTTTTATAAAAGAGTTCCCCCATTCCAAATGTTTCTGGCAATCTTAGCTCATTAGTTTCAAATACTTGGTTGCACGGTATTAACTTTTTTCAGAGTTTGTGAACGTTGTTTGACACCTGGTCGACTATATGTCTTTTTGGCTAAGATCGAATCGCATATCCCAGAGTTTAATAACTTCGTTTCCTTAATCGTGATAAAAGATCGTAATAAGTAATCAATGTATCGTAAGGATAGAGATGTGAAGTTGTGTCTATAAAATAATAAAACCAAAAATAAAAATGAATTAAGAAAAACAACAAACGACATAATTTCCGTCTTTACGCCTGTTTAAAGAAAAAAAAAATCTTCAATAGCCCATTAATATTACCTCCTTCTTATTTTCGGATTAAGTGAATTCGTTTCTTGATTAAATTACCTAATTTTATATTGTCTAACAAAACGCCACAAATCAGGAAATTAATTAAAATAAAGTGAAATTAAATTTTTTGCAATTTAAATAAACATGCCTGTAAGTCATAGCCCAACAACACAAGCAGGTTCATCTGCACACTTTTGCCGTGTCTGTTCGCAGTTGATGACAAATATTCAGCCATGTTGTATGACCTCATGTGGTCATGTTTTTCATAAAGATTGTATCCACAGTTGGTTATCCGCGCATAATGAGTGTCCAACTTGCGCTCACCCCTTTGCGGAACAAGACAATAGTTTAGTAATTGTAAATGGTCCAGCGTCGCCTCAGTCGAATCAGGAGCAGAGTCTAAATACCAGCCGTATTGTTAATAGACCAGTTACTAGAGGCTTGTCAAAGCATCTTCAGTCAGCAGCTGTTGCCAGTGAAGAGCCTGAAACCATTTTAGACAGTAGCCTCCAACAGATACCTTTACTTGATCATAGTAACAGTACCAACGGAAATGCTGCTCCCACAAGAATAATTAACAAGCGAAAGAAAGGTCGCCCAGCTCGAGCGACAAATGCCAATATGGCCAATATTGATTATGCAGCTATACAAAACATGATTGAACAAACCATAACTCGTCTGATACCCTTAAGCATAAATGCTCCGGCACCTTTAAATAATTGTCCACCACAATTAACATCATCGAATAGCAACAGGTCGCATGCTGCTTCCTTCATTCCGCCTAGTAGAGTTGCAGATATTATGTTAAAGTGGAATTTACAATTTGATGGTTCAGTTGAAGGTCTTGGGGTAGAAGAATTTTTATATCGTGTTAAATCCTTAACCGATGAAACATTGGATAGTGACTTTTCAGCGTTATGTAGACACTTGCATGTCCTCTTTGTAGGTAAAGCCCGCGATTGGTACTGGCGATACCACAAGCAGGTGAAGCAAGCTACTAACAATAATATTCTCTGGTCGGAAATGTGCGTCTCTCTTAGACAACATTATAAAGATTACAAATCTGATTTTATGAGTAAAGAACAAATACGTTCGCGAAAACAAAAGCAAGGAGAAACTTTTGCTTCTTTCTATGATGCAGTAGCCAGTCTTATAGATAAGTCATCAGTCAAATTAGATGAGGAAGAGCTAGTAGAGATTTTGAAAAATAATTTGTTGCCCGAGATTCGACATAGATTATTGTATCAACCTACGCACTCAGTTGGTCATTTGCGTAGATTAGTACAAATGCAGGAAAATCTGGATAGTGAAATTCGTAACCGAGCGGAAATGTCGGTAAAAGCTAAGACTCTAGCACCCCGTCGCCACGTTTACGCTATAGAAGAAGCTCAGTCGGTAGAAGAACCTGAAGAGGAATTAATACAGATGCCAGACATAGCAGCTATTAGAAAAACCATCAAAACTAATTGTTGGAATTGCGAATCCCCTGATCATCATTGGGAAGATTGCGAAGCTGACAGAAGAATTTTCTGCTATGGCTGTGGCGCTCCAAACATATATAAGCCGCAATGCCCTAAGTGTTTACGACGTAAGTCGGAAAACCGAGCAACGGGTGCATCCAAAGCCAACTGGATGCCCCCGGAACCAACCCGATAATTATGCAGGATGCTTTCGAACGTATGCCTGTCCATATATCAGATTCCGAGAAGAGTGCGAAGTGGTCACACCCGGGTCTTGGTCCTTTAATGCCATATCATGAACGATTAAAAAGATATATGCAAGTTAGGAATAAAATTTTTAATGAAGTGTCAAGTATAAGTAAAGCAAATACGAACAAGTATACTTTAAGAACTAGAAATTATTTTAGGAAACGTAAGCAACAACATCACCAATTAGTATCTGCTATATTTAGTAGTCCGAAGGACAATCGTAGTTATGCTAAAGTGTCCTTTTTGAACTATAATGAATTAGGATTATTAGATACAGGAGCCAACGTAAGCTGTATTGGAGCTTCATTGGCTGGGGAACCGTTTCAAAAGTTGTCATGTTTTAAACCAATTAAAGCACATGTGCAAACTGCAGATGGGAATGATCATAACGTGATTGGAAAACTACGGGTGGAAATAACTTACAAAGATATAACAAACGAAATAAATCTTTATGTTATCCCATCAATTAAACAAAGGCTGATTCTAGGGATTGACTTTTGGAAAAGTTTTGCTCTTGCTCCAGATATTATTAGTTCTTTGGATTTTGAAGAAGTCGAGCAAGGTGATGCGGAGCCAAATCAATATCCCTTGACGTAAATTCAGCGACAGCAACTAGAAGTAGTTAAACAGCTATTTCCGAATTGCCTTGACGGACTCGGTCGCACTAGTTTAATTCAACATCATATAAATGTGGGATCGGCCCAACCCGTAAAGCAACGTTTCTATCCAGTGAGCCCAGCAGTAGAGAAACTTCTTTTCGCGGAAATTGATCGAATGGTGTCTTTAGGGGTAATTGAACCTTCATCCAGTCCCTGGAGCTCGCCAATGCGTTTGGTGTTAAAACCAAATAAAGTAAGATTATGCTTAGATGCCAGACGATTAAATGAACTTACCAAAAAAGATGCTTACCCGTTGCCTAGTATAGATGGAATCTTTTCTCGTCTTCCTAAAGCTAATCTTATTTCCAAATTAGATCTAAAGGATGCCTATTGGCAAATTAAATTATCTGAGGAGTCAAAACCTTTAACAGCATTCACAGTACCGGGCAGACCTTTATATCAGTTTACTGTCATGCCTTTTGGACTGTGCAATGCCCCGTCAACTATGTGTCGATTAATGGATTATGTTATCCCTCCAGATCTTCGTTATTGTGTGTTCGGATATTTAGACGACCTATGCATTGTCTCGGAAGATTTCCCTTCGCACCTCGCTGTTTTAGTTAGAATTGCTGAACAATTCAAAAAGGCCAACATTACTTTAAACATAAAGAAAAGTAATTTCTGTGTTACCAGAATAAACTATTTAGGATATGTTATTGACAATAAAGGCATTTGTACTGATCCAAATAAAATATCATGTATATTAAATTGGCCAACACCGAAAAATTTAAAGCAAGTACGCGGTTTTCTTGGCATTTGTGGATGGTATCGCCGTTTCATTAGAAATTTTTCCGATCTAACATGTCCCATTACAAATGTGCTATCTTCTAAGAAAAAATTTATTTGGACTCCAGAGGCTCAAGAAGCGATGGAAAACCTAAAGAAAATTCTGACCTCTGCACCAGTGTTAGCAAATCCCAATTTCGATAAAAAATTTTATCTTCATTGCGATGCAAGTGATTTCGGTATAGGCGCGGTCTTAGTTCAATTAACAGAAGACAACGATGAACAACCAATTGCTTACATGTCAAAGAAATTAAGTAGCGCTCAACGCAACTATAGTGTAACCGAAAGAGAATGCTTATCTGTAATATTGGCCATCGAAAAATTTCGTTGCTACTTAGAAATGCAGGAATTTGAAGTAGTAACGGATCATTCAAGTCTAGTGTGGCTCATGCGCCAACAAAATGTATCTGGTAGACTTGCGCGATGGATCTTTCGATTGCAGCAGTTTAAATTTTCTATATCTCATCGAAAGGGGCGAGATCATGTAGTACCCGATGCTTTGTCACGTTTATTTACCGGTGAGATAGCAGACATAGATATTGGTCCTATTGTAGATTTGGATTCTGATGCTTTCCAAGATGATACATATAACAAACTAAAAGAACAATTCAAGAAGGTCCCAGAAAAATTTCCCGATATAAAGGTTATAGATAAATTTATATATAAAAGAACTGAACATGCTACAGGTGAAGCCGCTCAAGAACAAGATGCTTGGAAGTTATGGGTGCCTGAACGGTTAAAAGTCAATGTACTGAAGCAAGCTCATGATAATGTGATTTCGGCACATGGAGGTATGCACAAGACAATAGAAAGATTGCGAAGAAACCTTTTCTGGCCAGGATTAGCTAAAGATGTGCGTGACTATATCAGAGAATGCAGCAACTGTAAGGAAACCAAAGCACCGAATCGTATATTACGCCCACCAATGGGGGAGCCAGTTCAAACCTGTAGGCCTTTCCAACGGTTATACATAGACTTGTTAGGTCCTTACCCGAGAAGCAAACGTGGTCATATTGGTATTCTGATAGTATTGGATCATTTTAGTAAATATCATTGGTTGCACCCATTGAAGAAACTAACTTCCTCTGTAATTCAGGAGTTTTTGTTAAAAAATGTTTTCCATTGCTATGGTGTTCCAGAGATAATCGTCAGTGATAATGGTGTTCAATTTAAAGCAAATGATTTTAACGCTTTTCTTACCGAACTTGGTATTAAGCATGTGTATACTGCTCTACATTCACCGCAGAGTAATGCAGCAGAAAGAGTTAATAGATCGATATTAGCAGCAGTTCGTGCATATCTTAAGGGAGATCAAACGGATTGGGACTTACATTTAACTAGTATTTCCTGTTCCCTGCGTTCGGGCTTACATCAGTCCATCGGATGTTCCCCTTACCGAGCATTGTTTGGACTTGATATGATTACGCATGGATCGGATTATCGCCTACTTAAGAATCTACAATTGCTGGAAGAGCCAATTGCACCGCTAGCCAGAACAGATAACTTAGCTTTGTTGCGGAAAGATATTCAAGACCATATTCGGGTAGCGTATAATAAAAATGTAGCCCAGTGTAAGGAACCTTCTAAGGCCGGAGCACACCTCTCAGTCTCATGGGGTTCACAACACAAGGAATTTGTAATTGCCGAGACCTCCGATAGACGGGGCGTGGTCGGTCCGACTACTTCTGACTAGCTTCTACCGAGGTTTCAACCACGTTGGGTCGCGGTGCACCCAGGATTAGCGCCCACGGGTACCTGGAGTACCGCCGTAGCTGAGACTGAGGCTTGGGGCCGGGAATCGGTGCCACACCGCGGCTCCGCTGGGTTTGGGACGGGTTAGGGTACCTTCAAGGATCCTGGCTCAGACGGGTAGCGGCGTCCTCGTCGGATCGGAAATACTCGGAGGATAAACCCTGGGGCTATAAGGGCCAATCGCCACTAGTGGGCGACTCCGCTCCTAATAGTGACGGGGTTAATGGGGCAGACGGGGTGGGTCAAGGCTTCCTAAAGGATATGCGTTTTAGGCGGGTAGTGTCGTCCACGCTTCAACACAAATTCCTTCACGAATGTCCTTGAGGTTACGGAAAATTATTCGAGACCAGTAGGACAGCTCCTCTACTTGAATCGATGAGTTAATAGGAGGGAGGGTGAGGAAAAGGGGTAGTTAGTCAATTATTACGCCCAATTCTACCGCATGCAAATAAAACGAAGGGCCGATGGATCGGCATTCAGGGGTTTTCTATTTCTCGTATTCACTTTAATTCCTTTTATTTATTTAACTTTTATTATTCCTTTTTTTTTTTTTTTGCACAATCGTAAACCCCACACCGCACTGCACCTTGCCTATGCACTTCTCAAAAGCTTACCTCTGCACGTGGCGGCTAGGATTAATTTAAATAAATTGATTCTTTTCTTTTTAATTAATTAAATTTAATTATAATTATAATTTAATTATAATTTGGGTTTTGTTAAATTTAATTATTTTAAAATTTTTTTTTGCATTTATTTAATTTGTGTCGTTGCCGTTTCGCTATATTTTTCTGTCACTAAATTTTCCTTTTTTTTTCCATATATTGGTCTACGCACGTGTTCCTGTTTCCTTTTCACTTATCACTTTCTTTCCCGTTTCCTTTTTCTTTACGTCTGCTCACCTTGGCTGCCCAAAACTAAGTGACCCAGGCCGCCACGCTTGCGTCGTGATGAAGCCCCCTTGCTCCCATTTGAGCTTTTCTATCGACTCATTATCGGTTCTCATCGATATCATTTATCCTAACGTGACCTAATTACTACTCAAAACTGAGTCAACCCGCTAATGATATGTAGATAGCTATTTACAAGTTGGCGAGCCCGCCCTCATTTCAAATTAAGAAGTTGTTTCCTTTTTCTTTTAAACTTAAAGGTATGCCTCCAGTGGCGTATATTAGCAAAAATATAAAAAAAAAAGAGTATATGTTACAAGGAAAAATTGTTGTGAGGGGTGGGTCCATCCCACACCGTCACACCCCCCCCTTTCTCCGGATGGGCTTTAAGTAGGGCTGCTTCCCAGGCGCCGCATAACCACCGTTCCCCGGCTCAACGTGACTCGATAAGTTGCCGTGGGGGTGGAATGCGTAAAGCGTACTCGTCGGTATCTTTTCCCTCGTCCTGCAATTCGTCGTTGCATTAAGTCTATTTCGGACGCCGGCATCTTTCGTAATTCGGGAGGGACTACCCAGTTTGGAGGCACATCAATGAGGTCCTCCACCGATTCGACAGGGTTACTCGGGTCGGACTCCTGGGTTGCTTCTTCATCCCCTCTCACATCGAACAGCCGGGCTATCTCGTCCACCCAACTCTGTTCGCCCGCACTGGTTCCTAGCACGCTGTCTAGGACGTCTTCCTCCCACTCGGTCAAGGGTTTTTCGACCCCTGGCTCGGGTGGTGCCTCTACGAAGCGTCGGCGGAAAAGGGGTCCCCCATCCTCCAGATCTTCGACGGCCTCGAAAATGGCAGGGAAACTTGTCTGGGTTGCCACGGCAGTCGTTTGGGCCGAGTAGTCGTCCGTTTGCGTAGCGGAAGTCTTCGATTCAGTTGGAGCCTGTGGATTTACACCGTCACCCCTTGGCGAGGGTGTCTGACGGCTAGGTGAGGGCTCCGTGACGTATGGCTCCTCTCCTTTAGCTCCGGGGACGTTGATAATGATGGTCGTATGCTGGGTGCGCCTGCATACCACTTGCCCATCCAGTCGGTATCCGAAAAAGTCCTCGTGGAAGTAGACGGAGTGCTTATACGGTGTACCGGTCGACTCTTCGTCCGAGGCATACTGGGGATATTCCCGATTCTCATTCCCCTCCAAGTCTTCATCCTCGCGACTGGTCGCATAGCGCGGCGAGGGGTAGTGGTTCGGATCTGGAGCTGTCGGGTCGTAAGAATATCGCGATTCCGAACATCGGTCCCACGATCGGGGAGAAAAGGGAGCGGATCCGTTTTGGGCGCTGGAAGAGCCGCTATGGTATGATGGGGTGGCACGGCCCGTGAAATGGACATAATCCTGCTCCTCTGTGACCGGCCCCGGTCTCGCTTTCTGTCTCTGTGGATAGGGTATTGTGTCGCTTGAGCTGTCATCGATTATAATAACCTCTTCCATCTCTCTGTAAAAATGAAAATGGTTAAGCTCTATGCCTGCCTATAATTGTTTCTCTATGCCCTTGTCTTAGCCCTGCCTAAGGTGCAGTTTACAGATTGTTCGATTAACTTAACTATTATAACATGTGTTTTTTTTTTTGTTTTATTTTCTACATTTATAACTTAAAATCCGACTTACGACGTCGATGTTAACTCGACCTCTCTGCTTCTTCAGTTTCGTCTGGAGCTTCTTTGTCGGCGTCGGAGTCGTCCTGATTATGGTGGGGCTTCAACTGGGAGATATGGGCCACTCGCCCTTGCCGATCGCCTGGTCGTCTCAGGCGGACGATGTTGGGGGAGACAAATTTTGTCACCCGGTATGGTCCATCGAATTTGGGGGCCAGTTTAGCAGCTATCCCTTCAGCTGCATTGGACAGTTGGTGTCGCCTGCACCACACCCATGACTGGAGTGTAGGTCGCCACTCCCGACGTCGTAGGTTGTAATATCTTCCTTGGTCTTTTGCGGCTCTTTGAAGGTTCCCTTCTTCATCCCTTCATCCGGCTGGCTCGATCCTCTGGGGTTTGTTGTTGAGTTACTGAACCTCGGGTTACCTTGTCGTAGAGGGTGGCTGGCAGTCGGGGCTCCCGCCCATGCATTAGGAACGCTGGGGTATAACCGGTAGAGTCGGCTACGCTTGAATTGATGGCCAGCATAATCTCTGCCAATCTCTGATCCCACGTCTGGTGTTCTTCGGTAATTAATTGCGCCATCATAGTCTTGATGGTGCGATTGGATCGTTCCGTCGGGTTGCCTTGGGGGCTATACGGGGCGGTATGTTGGAGTTCTATCCCGAGGGAAGACATCATTGCAGTGAACGCCCGGCTGGTGAACTGGGTACCGTTGTCGCAAACAAAAATTCGGGGAATGCCAATTCCCTGAAAGCCTTTTGCAAGCTAGCTGCCGTTGCTTTCCGTAGCGGTATTAACTCCACCCATTTCGAAAACGCGTCGTGGAACACCAGTAACATTGAATACCCGTGTTTCGAACGTGGGAGGGGACCTATGAAGTCTGCACAGAGAACCTCCATTGGCTCTTCCGATCGCCTCGTGAGCATTTTTCCCGCGGGTCTTATCTGCGGCACTTTGAATTTTTGGCACGACTCGCACCCTCTTACGTACCTAGCTACGTCTCGCAGCATACCTGTCCAGTAGTAGCGTTGCATCGCTTTGGTGACCGTCTTCCGAATACCTAGATGGCCTGCAGTGGGAACATCATGACACTCTTGCAGTACCCTTTTCCTGTTCTCATTGGCGACGCACAGTTTCCAGGGCCAATGATCGTCGTCGTCGGATCGGTGCCCGATGTTACGGTAGATCTGGCCGTTTTCAATGGCATAGTCGGCGTACTTCTCGGGTTCTCGGGAAACTCTATCCATCATCTTGTTTATCCACTGGCATGTAGGGACTTCGGTGCGCATCTGACGGAGCGCCTCTCCTGGCTGACGGGATAAGGTATCCGCTAAAACGTTTAGTTGTCCTTTCCTATACCGGACATCGAATTGGTACTGTTGGAGCTCTAAAGCCCACCGTGCTACTCGACCCGACGGGGTTTGTATCGAGTTGAGCCACCTCAGTGCCATATGATCCGTGACTACCTCGAAGCGATATCCTTCCAGATAGCACCTCATCTTCCTAATGGCCCAGACAATGGCCAAACATTCCTTCTCGGTCGTCGTATAATTCTCTTCGGCCGCGATAAGACGGCGACTAGCATAGGCGATTACCCGTTCGTGGCCATCGATCTCCTGTGTGAGGACTGCTCCCACTCCGACGTCACTTGCGTCGGTCTGCAATACAAACTTTTGCCCGAAATCTGGACATGCGAGGACCGGCGCCGTGGTGAGACACTCCTTCAACTTTGCAAACGCCTCTTCCTGCTCGCTTTCCCAACTCCAGCGTTTTCCCTTTTTTAGTAGACTCGACATGGGCTGTGTGATGGTCGAGAAATTGGGTACGAACCGTCGGTACCAGGAAGCCATTCCTAAGCATTGCCGCAACTCTTTGACGTTAGACGGGGGCTTCAAATCTCGTACTGCAGCAACCTTGGTGGGATCAGTGTGTATCCCCTGGTCACTGATAACATGGCCCAAGTAGGTCAGCTTTCTCTGGAAGAATGTACATTTTTCCCGGTTTATCCTCAAATTTGCGCGTCGTAATCTTCTCAACACTTCCATTAGGTTAGTTAAGTGTTGTTCCGGGGTACTCCCGATCACGATAATATCGTCCAAATAAGCGAAAGCATATGGCTCCATATCCGCTCCGATGACACTGTCCAACGCTCGTTGGAAGGTAGCGCTAGCCGAATGTAACCCAAAGGGCATCACCTTCCAATGGTACAAGCCCCGTCCGGGCACGGTAAAGGCTGTACACTCTCGACTTTCCTTGGCTAACGGGACCTGCCAATATCCATTCTTCAGGTCGAGCGAGGAGATGTATCGGGCCTCTCGTAATTTCTCCAAAATATGGTGAATTCTTGGGACCGGATAGGCGTCCTTCACCGAATTGGCATTCAGCTGCCTAAAATCGATACACATCCGCCATTTCCCGTTTTTCTTTCTGACTAACACGATAGGAGAACTGTGTGGACTTTTTGAGGGTTCGATGGCCCCTTCGCGTAATAATTCCTCCACTTGTGTGTCGATAACTTCCTGCATTGCGGGGTTCTTCGGGTAGTACCGCTGTTTCATCGCCTTATCCTCTTTTAAAGTGATACGGTGTTCAGCTATGTGTGTTACTCCCGTCATCCCGTCGAACTTTGCCAACTCTGTATCGAGAATGCGTTGGACCTGTGGAGATAGAGGGACTTGTTCGGGACTCCCGTCCCTGACCTCTTCCGTCTCACTGTCAGTATCCGCCTCAATTTGGTGGAGGGCTTCCATCCTTCTCGCTACCTTGGGTGAGGGTCCGTATTCTCCATCACCTTCTCGTCGCCGTGACCCCGATGAGGAACTTCGTTCTGGTGTTTCGCTACTCGGCGTTGCTCTTCTGCATTCCCTACTCGTAGCGACTGCCCTCGGAGGGGCACCTCCTTGCGGGACAGGTATCTTCCGTCCGGCAGGACCGGTTTGTGAGCTCTGTGGGGACGTGACCCTTGGAATCCCTGTGGCCCTGACGTCAGGGGGACTCGTGGTGGGGGTCGTACCTGGTCGTAACCGTGCGTCTTCTCCTCCCGCCGCTGGGGTTCGTAACATTAATGATGCGGTACCGATTTGTATCCGCGTCTCCATCGCCTGGAGGAAATCCATTCCTAAAATCACCGGGTCCAGCATAGTTGGCATCACCAGGAACGGCATGACTACGCTTCTCCCGGCCAGCTGTACCATGATCCTGAATAGCCGAGTGATCTCCAGCTTTGACCCATTGGCTAGCGATACGGTAGTGCGGACATCCAAAACTTCTCCTGCACTCGCTATCTCCTGTGTCAAGCCTCCACTTATGAAACTTCGGGTGGCCCCCGTATCCAGGGTTGCCATCGCTGTAAGACCCGCTATCTTTATCTGGGCAACTATCCTGTCCCCGACCTCACGTAAGTCCGCGTCTATTGCCTGGGCGCTGATTGGTGGGTCACTTCCCTGGCCCGGTCTGGGGAAGGACCTCTGCCATTTCCCGCGGCACTGCGTCGACAACATTCGAATGACGTGACCCCTCTTCGGCCACATTCCCAACAAAACAGGATGCGCTCGTTATTGCACTCTCGGCTCATGTGGCCTATCCTCCCGCACCGCCTACAGGCGCGCCGTACGTCCACCGGTCCTCTTTCGTCATTGGCACCGTGATTTAACTTTTATTATTCCTTTTTTTTTTTTTGCACAATCGTAAACCCCACACCGCACTGCACCTTGCCTATGCACTTCTCAAAAGCTTACCTCTGCACGTGGCGGCTAGGATTAATTTAAATAAATTGATTCTTTTCTTTTTAATTAATTAAATTTAATTATAATTATAATTTAATTATAATTTGGGTTTTGTTAAATTTAATTATTTTAAAATTTTTTTTTGCATTTATTTAATTTGTGTCGTTGCCGTTTCGCTATATTTTTCTGTCACTAAATTTTCCTTTTTTTTTCCATATATTGGTCTACGCACGTGTTCCTGTTTCCTTTTCACTTATCACTTTCTTTCCCGTTTCCTTTTTCTTTACGTCTGCTCACCTTGGCTGCCCAAAACTAAGTGACCCAGGCCGCCACGCTTGCGTCGTGATGAAGCCCCCTTGCTCCCATTTGAGCTTTTCTATCTGCTCATTATCGGTTCTCATCGATATCATTTATCCTAACGTGACCTAATTACTACTCAAAACTGAGTCAACCCGCTAATGATATGTAGATAGCTATTTACAAGTTGGCGAGCCCGCCCTCATTTCAAATTAAGAAGTTGTTTCCTTTTTCTTTTAAACTTAAAGGTATGCCTCCAGTGGCGTATATTAGCAAAAATATAAAAAAAAAAGAGTATATGTTACAAGGAAAAATTGTTGTGAGGGGTGGGTCCATCCCACACCGTCACACCCCCCCCTTTCTCCGGATGGGCTTTAAGTAGGGCTGCTTCCCAGGCGCCGCATAACCACCGTTCCCCGGCTCAACGTGACTCGATAAGTTGCCGTGGGGGTGGAATGCGTAAAGCGTACTCGTCGGTATCTTTTCCCTCGTCCTGCAATTCGTCGTTGCATTAAGTCTATTTCGGACGCCGGCATCTTTCGTAATTCGGGAGGGACTACCCAGTTTGGAGGCACATCAATGAGGTCCTCCACCGATTCGACAGGGTTACTCGGGTCGGACTCCTGGGTTGCTTCTTCATCCCCTCTCACATCGAACAGCCGGGCTATCTCGTCCACCCAACTCTGTTCGCCCGCACTGGTTCCTAGCACGCTGTCTAGGACGTCTTCCTCCCACTCGGTCAAGGGTTTTTCGACCCCTGGCTCGGGTGGTGCCTCTACGAAGCGTCGGCGGAAAAGGGGTCCCCCATCCTCCAGATCTTCGACGGCCTCGAAAATGGCAGGGAAACTTGTCTGGGTTGCCACGGCAGTCGTTTGGGCCGAGTAGTCGTCCGTTTGCGTAGCGGAAGTCTTCGATTCAGTTGGAGCCTGTGGATTTACACCGTCACCCCTTGGCGAGGGTGTCTGACGGCTAGGTGAGGGCTCCGTGACGTATGGCTCCTCTCCTTTAGCTCCGGGGACGTTGATAATGATGGTCGTATGCTGGGTGCGCCTGCATACCACTTGCCCATCCAGTCGGTATCCGAAAAAGTCCTCGTGGAAGTAGACGGAGTGCTTATACGGTGTACCGGTCGACTCTTCGTCCGAGGCATACTGGGGATATTCCCGATTCTCATTCCCCTCCAAGTCTTCATCCTCGCGACTGGTCGCATAGCGCGGCGAGGGGTAGTGGTTCGGATCTGGAGCTGTCGGGTCGTAAGAATATCGCGATTCCGAACATCGGTCCCACGATCGGGGAGAAAAGGGAGCGGATCCGTTTTGGGCGCTGGAAGAGCCGCTATGGTATGATGGGGTGGCACGGCCCGTGAAATGGACATAATCCTGCTCCTCTGTGACCGGCCCCGGTCTCGCTTTCTGTCTCTGTGGATAGGGTATTGTGTCGCTTGAGCTGTCATCGATTATAATAACCTCTTCCATCTCTCTGTAAAAATGAAAATGGTTAAGCTCTATGCCTGCCTATAATTGTTTCTCTATGCCCTTGTCTTAGCCCTGCCTAAGGTGCAGTTTACAGATTGTTCGATTAACTTAACTATTATAACATGTGTTTTTTTTTTTGTTTTATTTTCTACATTTATAACTTAAAATCCGACTTACGACGTCGATGTTAACTCGACCTCTCTGCTTCTTCAGTTTCGTCTGGAGCTTCTTTGTCGGCGTCGGAGTCGTCCTGATTATGGTGGGGCTTCAACTGGGAGATATGGGCCACTCGCCCTTGCCGATCGCCTGGTCGTCTCAGGCGGACGATGTTGGGGGAGACAAATTTTGTCACCCGGTATGGTCCATCGAATTTGGGGGCCAGTTTAGCAGCTATCCCTTCAGCTGCATTGGACAGTTGGTGTCGCCTGCACCACACCCATGACTGGAGTGTAGGTCGCCACTCCCGACGTCGTAGGTTGTAATATCTTCCTTGGTCTTTTGCGGCTCTTTGAAGGTTCCCTTCTTCATCCCTTCATCCGGCTGGCTCGATCCTCTGGGGTTTGTTGTTGAGTTACTGAACCTCGGGTTACCTTGTCGTAGAGGGTGGCTGGCAGTCGGGGCTCCCGCCCATGCATTAGGAACGCTGGGGTATAACCGGTAGAGTCGGCTACGCTTGAATTGATGGCCAGCATAATCTCTGCCAATCTCTGATCCCACGTCTGGTGTTCTTCGGTAATTAATTGCGCCATCATAGTCTTGATGGTGCGATTGGATCGTTCCGTCGGGTTGCCTTGGGGGCTATACGGGGCGGTATGTTGGAGTTCTATCCCGAGGGAAGACATCATTGCAGTGAACGCCCGGCTGGTGAACTGGGTACCGTTGTCGCAAACAAAAATTCGGGGAATGCCAATTCCCTGAAAGCCTTTTGCAAGCTAGCTGCCGTTGCTTTCCGTAGCGGTATTAACTCCACCCATTTCGAAAACGCGTCGTGGAACACCAGTAACATTGAATACCCGTGTTTCGAACGTGGGAGGGGACCTATGAAGTCTGCACAGAGAACCTCCATTGGCTCTTCCGATCGCCTCGTGAGCATTTTTCCCGCGGGTCTTATCTGCGGCACTTTGAATTTTTGGCACGACTCGCACCCTCTTACGTACCTAGCTACGTCTCGCAGCATACCTGGCCAGTAGTAGCGTTGCATCGCTTTGGTGACCGTCTTCCGAATACCTAGATGGCCTGCAGTGGGAACATCATGACACTCTTGCAGTACCCTTTTCCTGTTCTCATTGGCGACGCACAGTTTCCAGGGCCAATGATCGTCGTCGTCGGATCGGTGCCCGATGTTACGGTAGATCTGGCCGTTTTCAATGGCATAGTCGGCGTACTTCTCGGGTTCTCGGGAAACTCTATCCATCATCTTGTTTATCCACTGGCATGTAGGGACTTCGGTGCGCATCTGACGGAGCGCCTCTCCTGGCTGACGGGATAAGGTATCCGCTAAAACGTTTAGTTGTCCTTTCCTATACCGGACATCGAATTGGTACTGTTGGAGCTCTAAAGCCCACCGTGCTACTCGACCCGACGGGGTTTGTATCGAGTTGAGCCACCTCAGTGCCATATGATCCGTGACTACCTCGAAGCGATATCCTTCCAGATAGCACCTCATCTTCCTAATGGCCCAGACAATGGCCAAACATTCCTTCTCGGTCGTCGTATAATTCTCTTCGGCCGCGATAAGACGGCGACTAGCATAGGCGATTACCCGTTCGTGGCCATCGATCTCCTGTGTGAGGACTGCTCCCACTCCGACGTCACTTGCGTCGGTCTGCAATACAAACTTTTGCCCGAAATCTGGACATGCGAGGACCGGCGCCGTGGTGAGACACTCCTTCAACTTTGCAAACGCCTCTTCCTGCTCGCTTTCCCAACTCCAGCGTTTTCCCTTTTTTAGTAGACTCGACATGGGCTGTGTGATGGTCGAGAAATTGGGTACGAACCGTCGGTACCAGGAAGCCATTCCTAAGCATTGCCGCAACTCTTTGACGTTAGACGGGGGCTTCAAATCTCGTACTGCAGCAACCTTGGTGGGATCAGTGTGTATCCCCTGGTCACTGATAACATGGCCCAAGTAGGTCAGCTTTCTCTGGAAGAATGTACATTTTTCCCGGTTTATCCTCAAATTTGCGCGTCGTAATCTTCTCAACACTTCCATTAGGTTAGTTAAGTGTTGTTCCGGGGTACTCCCGATCACGATAATATCGTCCAAATAAGCGAAAGCATATGGCTCCATATCCGCTCCGATGACACTGTCCAACGCTCGTTGGAAGGTAGCGCTAGCCGAATGTAACCCAAAGGGCATCACCTTCCAATGGTACAAGCCCCGTCCGGGCACGGTAAAGGCTGTACACTCTCGACTTTCCTTGGCTAACGGGACCTGCCAATATCCATTCTTCAGGTCGAGCGAGGAGATGTATCGGGCCTCTCGTAATTTCTCCAAAATATGGTGAATTCTTGGGACCGGATAGGCGTCCTTCACCGAATTGGCATTCAGCTGCCTAAAATCGATACACATCCGCCATTTCCCGTTTTTCTTTCTGACTAACACGATAGGAGAACTGTGTGGACTTTTTGAGGGTTCGATGGCCCCTTCGCGTAATAATTCCTCCACTTGTGTGTCGATAACTTCCTGCATTGCGGGGTTCTTCGGGTAGTACCGCTGTTTCATCGCCTTATCCTCTTTTAAAGTGATACGGTGTTCAGCTATGTGTGTTACTCCCGTCATCCCGTCGAACTTTGCCAACTCTGTATCGAGAATGCGTTGGACCTGTGGAGATAGAGGGACTTGTTCGGGACTCCCGTCCCTGACCTCTTCCGTCTCACTGTCAGTATCCGCCTCAATTTGGTGGAGGGCTTCCATCCTTCTCGCTACCTTGGGTGAGGGTCCGTATTCTCCATCACCTTCTCGTCGCCGTGACCCCGATGAGGAACTTCGTTCTGGTGTTTCGCTACTCGGCGTTGCTCTTCTGCATTCCCTACTCGTAGCGACTGCCCTCGGAGGGGCACCTCCTTGCGGGACAGGTATCTTCCGTCCGGCAGGACCGGTTTGTGAGCTCTGTGGGGACGTGACCCTTGGAATCCCTGTGGCCCTGACGTCAGGGGGACTCGTGGTGGGGGTCGTACCTGGTCGTAACCGTGCGTCTTCTCCTCCCGCCGCTGGGGTTCGTAACATTAATGATGCGGTACCGATTTGTATCCGCGTCTCCATCGCCTGGAGGAAATCCATTCCTAAAATCACCGGGTCCAGCATAGTTGGCATCACCAGGAACGGCATGACTACGCTTCTCCCGGCCAGCTGTACCATGATCCTGAATAGCCGAGTGATCTCCAGCTTTGACCCATTGGCTAGCGATACGGTAGTGCGGACATCCAAAACTTCTCCTGCACTCGCTATCTCCTGTGTCAAGCCTCCACTTATGAAACTTCGGGTGGCCCCCGTATCCAGGGTTGCCATCGCTGTAAGACCCGCTATCTTTATCTGGGCAACTATCCTGTCCCCGACCTCACGTAAGTCCGCGTCTATTGCCTGGGCGCTGATTGGTGGGTCACTTCCCTGGCCCGGTCTGGGGAAGGACCTCTGCCATTTCCCGCGGCACTGCGTCGACAACATTCGAATGACGTGACCCCTCTTCGGCCACATTCCCAACAAAACAGGATGCGCTCGTTATTGCACTCTCGGCTCATGTGGCCTATCCTCCCGCACCGCCTACAGGCGCGCCGTACGTCCACCGGTCCTCTTTCGTCATTGGCACCGTGATTTAATAACGGGGGTGGGACGGGTTGACCTCTGAGCGCGTGGTCTCTAAAAGGGTTCTGCCGGTGTGGATGCGTGGAATAATTTACTGGGGGCCGACCTTGGTCGGCTCTCCCGGACGGTACTGATAGGGCTAAATCCTGTCGTCTGACATTCTCATATTCCGTTGCCATCTCAATCAACTCGCTTAACGTGCGGAATTCGTGCCTACGGACGTAAAGGCGATATTCCGGTGCCGAATTTTCGTAAATTCGGTACAGTTCCTGAGCGTTATCGTATCCCGTGTGGTGCATAAGGGTCCGTAGTTCGATTACGTAATCCTTGAACGACTCTCCCTTGATTTGAGTGCGTTCCCGGATTTGATCCTCTAACCGCTCAAAGTAATGTGGGGTCAAGAAAAATTTCAAGAACTCTTTACGGAAAACACCCCATGTAGCGTTATGAAGCCTACTAGTACGGAACCATCGCGCCGCTCGGCCCGAGAATACCTCCGACATAGCTCGGGGGATCCGCTCCTTGTCGAGGCCATATGTCTCGATCTTCTCTAATAACTCCTCTATAAATGATAAGGGATCCTCCGACCCATCGAAACGTAGTCCCCATTTACGTACGTGGTCTGGGAGACTGGAGGGAGGCTTGGCAGGTATGACCGGTGTACGAGGTGAAAGAAACTCGTCTCTCGGCAACTCTTCAAAACGAACCATTCGGCTAGCCCTAGGAGGGGCCATTCCCGCGGGGCGGGTATTGAGACAACCGTCCCACTCCGGAGTACGAAACTTTGCCTCTTCTTGGGGCACCTCAAGGGAATCTGTCACATCATTTCCCCTCGTGGAGTCGAAATGTACCTTGATTTTTGGAGTCGACTTTGTATAGGATGCTTCCAGCTCGGCCAGACGAGACCATATCGGCTCCGGTAGCTCCTGGGTGAGCAGTGCGGCAAAATTCTTGCGAGCCTCTTCAACTCGACACTCTGCGTCGAAGCCGAACTCATTGGCCAGAGAGACCAATTCCTCCTTGTGCCGGGCGTATATCCAGCGAGCACCCACCCCTGGGTTTCTTATATTAGTGGGGATATCGTACTCACCACCATCCTTAAGAGGAACTGCGTTTGACTCTTCCTTAGAGGACATCGTATTCTGCTGCCTCTTCCGCTCGCCTTTGTCGATGGACAAAGCTCCGCTCTGCACGTTGATTAAGAAATTAATCCAAAAATTTTTTTTTTTTTTTTTTTTTCCGATTTGGATGTCACGATTCGATTTTCACTTTCCCGTAGGTTTCGCACCTTCCCCTTTTTTTTTTTTCGTTTTTCCCGACCACTTCGTCTACCGGTCTCACTATTTCTGTCTCGTCAAACCGCGTTTTTGTTTTCCCGTTTGCAACTGAAGGCGTTGCTAGAACAAAGCGACCAAAAAAAAAAAAATTTTTTTTTTTTTTTTTTTTTTTTTTCCTTCTTAATCAAATTTCCCTCTGTCTCTAGACACAAGTGGCCCTTTGGCTACACCCGGTTTCTCTCTCTTTTCCCTGAGAGCTAGCGTGACCGACCACGGAACGGGGCTTTAATCCGTCCGAACATTCACCCGTCGAAAATCTCGGGTCCCTGCTCGGGCGCCACTTGTAAGGAACCTTCTAAGGCCGGAGCACACCTCTCAGTCTCATGGGGTTCACAACACAAGGAATTTGTAATTGCCGAGACCTCCGATAGACGGGGCGTGGTCGGTCCGACTACTTCTGACTAGCTTCTACCGAGGTTTCAACCACGTTGGGTCGCGGTGCACCCAGGATTAGCGCCCACGGGTACCTGGAGTACCGCCGTAGCTGAGACTGAGGCTTGGGGCCGGGAATCGGTGCCACACCGCGGCTCCGCTGGGTTTGGGACGGGTTAGGGTACCTTCAAGGATCCTGGCTCAGACGGGTAGCGGCGTCCTCGTCGGATCGGAAATACTCGGAGGATAAACCCTGGGGCTATAAGGGCCAATCGCCACTAGTGGGCGACTCCGCTCCTAATAGTGACGGGGTTAATGGGGCAGACGGGGTGGGTCAAGGCTTCCTAAAGGATATGCGTTTTAGGCGGGTAGTGTCGTCCACGCTTCAACACAAATTCCTTCACGAATGTCCTTGAGGTTACGGAAAATTATTCGAGACCAGTAGGACAGCTCCTCTACTTGAATCGATGAGTTAATAGGAGGGAGGGTGAGGAAAAGGGGTAGTTAGTCAATTATTACGCCCAATTCTACCGCATGCAAATAAAACGAAGGGCCGATGGATCGGCATTCAGGGGTTTTCTATTTCTCGTATTCACTTTAATTCCTTTTATTTATTTAACTTTTATTATTCCTTTTTTTTTTTTTGCACAATCGTAAACCCCACACCGCACTGCACCTTGCCTATGCACTTCTCAAAAGCTTACCTCTGCACGTGGCGGCTAGGATTAATTTAAATAAATTGATTCTTTTCTTTTTAATTAATTAAATTTAATTATAATTATAATTTAATTATAATTTGGGTTTTGTTAAATTTAATTATTTTAAAATTTTTTTTTGCATTTATTTAATTTGTGTCGTTGCCGTTTCGCTATATTTTTCTGTCACTAAATTTTCCTTTTTTTTTCCATATATTGGTCTACGCACGTGTTCCTGTTTCCTTTTCACTTATCACTTTCTTTCCCGTTTCCTTTTTCTTTACGTCTGCTCACCTTGGCTGCCCAAAACTAAGTGACCCAGGCCGCCACGCTTGCGTCGTGATGAAGCCCCCTTGCTCCCATTTGAGCTTTTCTATCGACTCATTATCGGTTCTCATCGATATCATTTATCCTAACGTGACCTAATTACTACTCAAAACTGAGTCAACCCGCTAATGATATGTAGATAGCTATTTACAAGTTGGCGAGCCCGCCCTCATTTCAAATTAAGAAGTTGTTTCCTTTTTCTTTTAAACTTAAAGGTATGCCTCCAGTGGCGTATATTAGCAAAAATATAAAAAAAAGAGTATATGTTACAAGGAAAAATTGTTGTGAGGGGTGGGTCCATCCCACACCGTCACACCAGTATAATCTAAGAGCTAAGCCTGTTTCCTTCAAAGAAGGGCAAGAAGTTTATAGGAGAAATTTTGCGCAAAGTAAGTTTTCACAAAATCTTAACGCCAAGCTTGGTTTGAAATTTATCAAGTGTCGAATTCGGAAAAAGTTAGGAAATTGCTATTACCAACTAGAAGACTTACAAGGCAAAGAAAGTGGTATTTATCATGCCAAGGACATTCGAAGCTAATTTCCGCTAATCTGCTGCCCATAGCTGGCATATTATCGGATGGTGTAATGGTCGGGATTCTATTAAAAGAATTTAAAATTTTTGGCAGGCTGGCCTTTTAAATCGTTAGTTAGGCGCGTAAGAGAATAATTCTCGCATGCGATTTAAAGTCCCTAGCACTGCTTGAAAGTTTGGTTATCAATTGATGAATAGAGGGCGCAACACAGCTTTAACTATGGCCTCTGACCAGTGACACTGATCACAGCCAACTTCAGGGAAGAAAATTAGAGCTTTTGATTAAGCCGAGGGTATAAAAGGGCATGTTTTACCTCGTGCAGTCTTTTCTATTTCATTCCTATACCCAAAAAGTGGAAAAAGTACAGATGTGTGCTTAAAATTATTTTTTGGCTTGTGGTTTTTATATTTCGGCAACTTATACAAGAAATCAAAAAGGCCACACACAAATCCACAAAGTGGACCGCCACACATTTTTATCCAATTGAAGAGGAATCAGTAGAAAACTTAAGCCATCCGAAGGCTTGAAAAAGAAAAAACGTGGTCCCTGGCCTCCGGGGAAAAAGTGTCCAAAAAAAAAAAAATTGCATATGTTTGGGCATTAACACCCACAGGTATGTTTTACTAAAAGAAAAAAAAACTGGAAGCCACTGATCTTCCTAATAAACTCAAATTATTGCCATTTAAACAGGTAGCTACGGCTCCAGCATTTTTCCCATTCGAGGCTCGCCTTTGCAGAAGAGCACCTGGCTGCTGGAGTACCCCTGCATTTTTGTGAATTGGAGTATCTCAGAACTTGGAAAATTACAAGAGATAGGAAAGAAAAAAAAAAAAAAACGACAGTGCCACCATAACCACCATCAACCGAGACCAGATCAGTGTCGTTAATTCGTTCGCCGATGTCGGATGTCTCCAACGATCGGTGGTGATAGTTTTTTTATGTGTATAGTGTAAACCCTCATAGCAAATTAGAGGCCCCGATTTAAGAATTTAACTTTGCTCAAAGTCAAACGAATTGGCGTAAAGTCTTACAAGAAAAAAAATTTAATTGTTCTTAATTCTTGATTCGTAAAAGTAAAAGAAACCATAAGCCTTTTAAGCAGAGTGGATTAGAACAAGACTTGTGCCGCGGTATTCATAAAGAACAAACCCAAAAGAAAAGAAAAAAAAAATATAGCAACACATGGAATCAATACTTAAGTAATCAGAACAACCGTTATGGGATTTGTTTAATCATTAGGTATTGGTTTATCCAAGTGTTTTGCTTATAATCGTTTTTTTTGTAAGCATGCCTTAGTGAGTGAAATCAACAAAAAAAAAAAAATATTAATACATATATAGATATAAAAGAAACAGAAAAAAAAATAATTTCCATCTAGCTGTCACCAAATCATCGTTGGAAGGCCTTCCATCGTTGGAGCAACCACTCAAGTAAAATATATTTTACAAAAATGCGAGTAAGTTTACCTGTCTAAAATTTTTCTATTTGATTTTTTTAAAAATATATATATATATATGTGTGCATAAATATAAATATTCACATGTTTATTTTTGTCTGCATAGTTATGTATGTATATATGTATATGCTCTTACAATTTATATAAAAGAATATATACCTAAATCTACTCTCAATACCTTACTACCGGCCCTCGAAAATTGGTAGGAATCATATGGATGGTATAGTACCGTAACTGGTGTATAATTTACACTCATATTTTAGTTTTTTATGGTCATCCAAATGATTCCTCTCGCGTTTGTTTTTGCTTAAGCAGTTGTGGTTCTCGCTTTCCTCATTGATGCATGTTCTTTAAATAAATTTTTCGACACCTACTTTTGCTACGGCTTTACAACAGCTGATTTTAACTACAGGTCAATGCCCTTAGTTATGTTCGTGAAATAACGTACAGTACACAGGTCTTGTTCTGATACACTGCTTTTTGATTTTTATAAAAAAAAAAAATATATAAATAAATACTATAAGACAATTGATTAAATCATGCCAAATGCAATCTAACTAATTTTTTTGAAGCCTTTAAATTAAATTCCAAAAACCGAAACTGGAAGATAATAATAAAAAAATGAAAGAAAATGTTTGCATTTAATAGGCCCAATGAAGGGTATACAGTAGTCAACCTTGAACATGTTTTTTTCTTTTTCTTACTAACTAATCTTTACCCATAAGGAATACTTTACTCTTGTTATATAGAATAGAATTTAATAAAAATTTTATACCGTAAAAATGAAATCCAACAACAATTATGAATATTTTTAAAACAAAATATTTTCTGAAGTGAAACTAAACAAAAAAAAATATGGAGTGATTATCGTGTATTTTCCTGATGGCGTGGCAATGTAAAATTTAGGTAAAGTTTGTTTTTAGGGGATCTTCGTTTACATCCGCAACAGAGGATCCAAAGGTAGGGATGGGTATAGAGCAAGCGGGTGCAATTACAACTTCAGCCCCGCCGAATTCATTCCGAATTAATAAGAAGCCGTTTGTTTTGTTATTTAATAAAATTTGTGAATTTGCCAATTGAGTTTTTATATCGTTTCGTCGATATGTTTAGTTTTCATTTGATCATCCGGGTCAATCGTCGTTATTTTTAGTTTCAGGAGGGATCCTTAATAAAATTGTGTAGAGGGAGAGTCCTGTATCTAGCAACAAAACCCACCCCACCCCGAAAGAGCTACGGAACCATAGGGTCCCACTCGTTAGGCATAGAGACTCCCATGTTGGATCTAAATAACAACCGACACCGATATTTTCAATTTCGATTTGCTGTCTGGTCCAAAAATATTGTGAAAGAATTCACAATTATACCTACCTATAGGAGATGCTACAGCTGTGGCAATTGACGGTACTACTGTTCATACTGCCTTTAAAATTTCGATTTCTAAACTACTGCCGTTATCATCTGAAATGTTACATTTGTACAGATCATTTTTTAGATACGTCAAAGTGTTGATTATTGATGAAATCAGCATGATCAGTGCAGAACTGTTAGTCAAAATTGATTTGCGTCTCAAACAAATTACTGTGAACTATAATGTTGGTTTTGGCGGCATTGATGTCATTTTAATTGGTGATTTACGCCAGGCGCCACCAGTAAGGGCAACATTAATATATAAACCCATTAAAACGTCAATGGTTGGTCCACATTTATGGCGAAGTCTTAAATTTTTCGAACTGACGCAAGTCATGAGACAGGCTGATGCTGCATTCTCATTGATACTCACAAAGATTGGCAATGGTGAAGTTTTGGAACAGTTTCAATTAGAAATGATCGAATCAAGATTTTTCAAAAAAAAAGAAACTAAAAGATTATGTCCTCATGGTGTTCGTTTATTTCATACTAATGTCGCTGTAGACAGTTACAATAATTCAATTTTGCAAGAAGCTCCAGATAAAGTCATCTCAGTAGCCAAAGATATAATTACTGGTGCAAAAAATCATGAACATGAAGCTTCTGTTAGATTACAACTACATAAAAAATCTCGTTTATTTCATACTAATGTCGCTGTAGACAGTTACAATAATTCAATTTTGCAAGAAGCTCCAGATAAAGTCATCTCAGTAGCCAAAGATATAATTACTGGTGCAAAAAATCATGAACATGAAGCTTCTGTTAGATTACAACTACATAAAAAATCTGTCATCGATACTGGAGGATTACCTTAACAAATCACTTTTGTAAAAGGAAAATATTACCTTATCACAACAAACATCGATGCAAGTGATGGATTAGTTAACGGTGCCGTTGGTAAATTAATTCACCTAGACTTTAATGAGGACAACGTAGTTTGCAGAATTTGGCTCGAAATTTGTGGATCACCAAAGATTGGGCAAAAAGCTAGAAAAAAAGCTGCATTACTAAGTGTTCAAAGCAAAGTTGGTAATGCTGCTGTACCTATTGAATGACGAACATCCAATATTACCATGACAAGGAATAAAGCAGTTACTATTAAACGTAAACACTTTCCCACAATTTCAGCTTGTTCTATGACTGTTCATAAGTCGCAAGGTGGAACCTTTGATCAAATTGTTTACGAATATGACAAAATACATTCACAACAACTTGTTTATGTTGCTCTTTCTCGTCTAACATGCATCGAAGGCTTATTTATCGTTACTTGATGATGATGACACTAAATTTCGGTTTTATCATAATCGAGTACAAGCTTCATCAACAATATCTCTCGTGCAAGAATTTCAGAGATTGTCAATAAATAAGCTTGAAACGAAGGTAGAATCTGTCACAGATTTCATTACTAATAACAAATGTATTTCGTTGTGTACGTTTAACGTTCAAAGCCTTCGTAAACATTCTATGGATTTAATCGACTCTGTTACAGAAAAAACAAACATTTTGTTATTATCAGAGACATGGTTGGATAATCAAGAAGAGTGTGATGTACCGAATTTAAATTGTATAACCCACTTTAAACGTGATTTTATTCGCACAGGTGGAGTTGCGATCTATCACAACACAAATGATTGGATCAATCTTGTAAAACCTATGAACAATATTCAGGACTCGTATATAAAACGTTCAAGTATTGCAGATTTATGTGCAGCAGAGTGTGTAATGGAAAACGGCGTCGTCCTAATCATGGTAGTCATATATGTCTCAACAAAAAGCGAATTAAAAGACATTCAAATGTTTATTCATCGAGCACTGCAAGAGTATTCTAAAAATGTATCTCGAACGCTTAGCACATACAATAATAGTAAAATAGATTTACATAAACTTCCACTTATTTTGGCGGGTGATTTCAACATCAACTTCAGTAAGGAAAATTTCAAACCATTGCTACAGTTTTTAAAGGAAGAATTTGATTTAAAAATAAACAATAATCCAGAAGAATCAACAACAAAATATAATACTACCATCGATGCAGTTTTTTCACGATATATAAATAAATTAGAAACAAAAACATATGTTTCATACTTTAGTTACCATAAGCCAATTATTAGTAAAATTTGTGAATAATAAAAAAATTGTATTATTAATATAACTTGAAAGAAACAAAAATTTTTTTTACAATTCCTTCAGTAATTAATCGAAAGGAACTTCGTTCCATCTGGGTGTCCCTTGACACCTCTCTTCTTTTTATTTTTCCTTTGGAATATAAATCTAATTTGTACCAAAACACTACCCACCAAGTTTGACTCAAATCGGATAATTATTACGGCTACAAATCAATAAAACAAATCATCCATATAAGCTATTTACTCCAGCAACAAAAAATTTCAAAGAAATCTGCCGTACCAACACAAGAGACCCGAGTTCGAATCCGCGCGGCACCAAATAAGAAATATATAAAATTATTGTTTTTTGGTTGTTGCATTTAAATTTAATTTGTATCCATACACTATACACCAAGTTTGAACTAAATCGGATAATTATTAAGGTAACAAATCAATAATCATATGTGATAGAAATTAAATGTATTTTAATGCTCACGCTCACACATACATATGCAAAAAATCAACCACCACGCGGTGTGTGAGAGAGACAGAAATATTTTAGTTGTGTTCTTACACAGAACGAAATTGAAAGAGCGAGAAGTAATGGTTTTGCTATATATGTCGAATTAGCTTACGTTAGCAAAGTAATGACGGTGGCGTAGTGTGTAGAGATCGGTGGCACGATGGGCTTCGGTATATGATGGTTCAATGCTCGGTGAAGAAGTGAAAATTTTTAGGTGTGTTTTTTCTTCCTTTTTGTTTTTTTTTGATTTTGTTAAACATTTACACCAATTATTTTGCTGCAAGGGTATACAAACTTCGGCAGAGCCGAAATTAGCTTCTTTGATATTTTTTTCATAATATTTCTTCAAATGTGTACGTTTTAAATTTAAATTTTTTAAATTTTAAATTTTTAAAATATTTTTTTTTATTTATTTATTTAAAAATTTTTAATCTATCCTTATGCACTCTTTGTGCTTTATTCTTTTTATCTTTTATTAAATATTATCCCTATTTTCTATTGATATTACTGTATATGGGCCTAAGTACTAAGGTTCTAGCTTATGGCCCGTTTCATTTTTTAAAAGAACCCTATCTCCTATTTCGAATTCAAAATTTCTTACATTCCTTTCATATAATTATGCTGTTCTAGCATAATTCTTGCCCTTTCATAGGGTTCTAATCTAAACTTAGCTTCTCTAGCGTAATCTTCTATGTTATATAAGGGTTCAATATTAATTATAGAATTAAATTGTTTTGGCAAATTGCTTTGTTTGCCAAAAACTAGCTCATATGGACAATAACCATGTGCCATAAAGAGGGTCGTGTTGAAACAATATTTAAAATATTGGAGCCAAACATCCCAGTCAGTTTTATCAACTGATATATATGAACGGATGTATTCATTAAAAGTTCTGTGACTTCTTTCCACTGTTCCCACTGTTTGGTGGTGATGTGCAGTAAACGTTATGTTGTCTATTTTTAAAGACTTGCACAGATCGCTTATTATTGGTAGTGGACCTATAGTATCCACTATTACTCTGTCAAAGGCACTCATAGGCGTTTCTGTAATTGTTAATGTGTAGTCGTTTTCGACTTTTGGCATTTTGGACAACTACGTATGTACTCCTTTATCTGACGCGACATATTCTTCCAATAGTAGTGTCTTTTTAATTAAATTAAAGTTTTTGTTATGCCATTATTACCACCTTGGATTGGATCATCATGACTTTTAGACAAAATTGTTTCTTTTTCATTATTTATTGTGGTCACCGGGTTGAGTAGCGCTACTCTCAATGAATTAAATTTTTTATTGCCCATTCCTTTAAAAGTATCTATTGAAATAAATTCAAAGATCTTTTCCCACGGTGCCGTTTTGATATGGCTTATTTTTAGTCTCTGCGCAGGATTTATTTTGTCTATATTGTTGCCTGGTAGTGACTTTCAGGACTTTGCTTTGTACATTCTTTAACTCGGTTATTGTTATCCGAGATGGGGCATCTGCCACGAAATTGTATTTTCCCTTTAGGTACTTGACTGTGAAATCAAATGAAAGAATACTTCGAGTTCAAGCCGCATTCGTGTCAATTTGGAGCTAGGATTTATCATAGAAAACAAGTATGTTAACGGTCTGTGGTCCGTTTTCATTATGAAATGTTTTCCATAAATATATGATCAAAAATGTGTGATGGCCCAGTGAATGGCTCTTGTTTCGTTGTGCTTTATTACTTTCACCTTTGGTAAATGAACGTGATGCATAAGCGATTGGAAGTTGGAGTCCATCTCGGTTTTGAGTTAAAACCGCTCCACACGCTTGTTTGCTTGCATCTGTGATTATGCAAAATTTTTTTGCTAAAATCAGGATATTGTAATATAGTTGGCCGCATTAAATTTTCTTTAAAGTATTGGAAAGCATTTTGGCATTCAAGTGTCCACTCAAATGGAATATTCTTTTTACATAATCGAGTTTTATTTATTTATTTATTTTTTTATATATACCGGTTCTTTGTCTTTTAATCTCAATTTTTTTTGTAAAAATTATTTTTTGTGATTGGTTCGGTCTTAAGTCCGAATACATCAGTATATTTGGTGGTACTGTAGGACCAAGATTTGGTATATCAAAGGCTGTATGAGGTTTGCGCCATACAAGTTTGCGTTTTTTACTTAAATTTACTTTTGTCACTAAAAATTACGCTTTTTTTAAAGTTTAGAGACACTTCTTCATATTTTTTTTTCGAATTCCAGTCGCTTCAGTAATGTATGGTGGTGCCGTTAAGATGGTATGGGGTGCATATGAGCAAGTGGAGTGGGCAACCTTGACTTTTTTGAATCAAAAATTGATCCTAAGGCTTATATGGATATATTAAAAGCCAACTTGCACAAAAGTGCAAGAAAATTAGGATTTGGTGGTGATTTTTGGCTCCAGCAGGATACTGACCCACAGCAAACGGCACACAATGTTGAGCTGTGGTTGCTGTAAAACACAAAATAACAACTGGATTGAACATTCAGTCGTCAGATTTAGATATTATTAAACATATTTGAGATTTTGTGGAGCGCTGGATTCGCCATTTATTTTTTTTTTATGAATTAGTACCTTTTATGTTGGTTTGTTCAATGTGTACGGATACTTTTTCTGTATGGAAATCGTTTTTTTTTCAGTTTTTTAAATATATAAAAATAACTGTACATAAAAATGGATTAAAAACTTGGAATCATTATTGCAAAATGATGTCTTAATCAGACAAAAAAATAATTTTGACAATATCTTAATTAAAAGTATTATTTTTCCTGGATCAAAGTTTTGCATTGAGAGGTGTACGGATAGTTTTCCTGGCGAGTGTATATTTACCCATAGCATCATTAAAATGACTAAAATGTCTGATGCTGTCATACCCTTTTGTTGGGCATTAATAACTTTGGCTTTTAAGACGTCAGTCGATTCGCCTCTAACGTTATGATTTAATTTGTTTTTTATTTCCGTGATTGTAGTCTCATTTTGGACTTTATGCACGATAGAGCCAGTAATTTTGGACTTAATGACCTCAACGGCCAAATCCTCCTGGCCTCCTTTAGTTTGTTCGACAATTTTTAATGCCGTAACGTGTAGTGTCCGACTGTTCAAATTAATATTTCATTTATTTTTTTTTTGGTAGAAAAAATTTTATTACCAGCAAAGGGTTAAAGTTTTCGGTGCATTTGTTTCTTTAGTGAAGGCGATCTCGCTCTCCCAAAAGAACAGCAAGACAAAGTAAAGAGAGGAATATGGGAAAAGTCCCGTTTACTTCC
This sequence comes from Drosophila austrosaltans, assembly GCA_035045865.1. Taxonomy (NCBI): domain Eukaryota; kingdom Metazoa; phylum Arthropoda; class Insecta; order Diptera; family Drosophilidae; genus Drosophila; species Drosophila austrosaltans. The sequence goes on along the minus strand of JAWNOQ010000206.1, from coordinate 7,110 downwards.
ATTCAGCGCTAGCTAAATGTCGGTTCAATGCCAGTGCAAAAATTTGTGAGAGTCAATTATTGGCCGTGTACATTTTTTCTTTCACACCGCTGTAATTAAGCTCAACTTTAGACTCAGCTTGAGTGAAAGCTCAAAAATGAGTGGAAACTGGAAGCCAAGCTCCAAGCTAAGCTCACTCCCACCCTAATGAGTGCTTTGGGTCTGAGTGACTTTTTAGTGCATTAAAGGCTAAGAACCTGTACAGTAGTGCGTATAGTACTGATAATTAAATTTTTTCTAAGTGACCACGGTGGAAAATTTCCAAAGACCACGAGGTCTTAAATTTTTAATTTAAATTTTACAAAGTTTAAATAAACCCATCGGCCCATTCTAAAAAGTGAATCTTTTGTTTGAATGCACCAGACTTTTGTTGGCCAAATTATTTTGCTAAAATTGTGCCATTTCAAGGAAAATTGCCCATTGAGGTTAAGCACCAGCAAAGGTATTTAATGTATATAATTTGTAATGTATTTTTTTCTGACTTATTATAGTCATACTTTGTTATCCTCTCTAGTGTAATTTTTAATGGAAATTCCGCTAAAAAGGATGGGCGAAGAAAGAAATTTTTCCTCCCAATAAGGGTTTTCTTTGACGTTGATGACATCATCCACCACGTGTGACGACCAGTCACTTAGAAAATTTTATTTGAAGTCCCTATCTTTCTGAAAAGCGTTTGCAACAACGAGAGTTTTTTATTATTAAAATAAAACTACATCGGCGAAAATTATCATCTTTAAAAACGTACATCTATCTTCTTGTGTAGGTTCAACGTGGAATAATCCCCAGTTATTCACCTTGGAATCTTAATTAATTTTAGCCTGGAAGATTGGCTAAACCATCTTTAATTCCTGCAACTTGCAGAAGTTTCTGTTGGATGATTCCAACCAACGATTAATTTAAGTGACAACCCGTGCGCTTAATGGAGGAAACTAGCAGCGAAAATGAAGATCAGCTGTAACCATTTTTATCTGGTTTTACTAGTACCCCTATCCTCCCATTCAATAACATTAAAAAAAAAATAATAAAAAAAAAAAACAAAAAAAAACACACCACCCACACCCCCCCCCCCCCAAAAACACACAACAAAAACAACAATAAAAAAAAACAAAAAAAAACAAAACAAAAAAAAAACAAAAAAATAAAAATAAAAAAAAAAAACAAAAACAACACACCCAACACAAACCCAAAAAAAAACAACCACACCCAACACCCCCCCCCCCACCACCAAAAAAACCAACCCAAAACAACCCCCACACCCAACCACCCCCCCCCCACCCCCCCCCCCCCCCCCAAACCCCCCCCCTAAATAATATCACCCCACACAAAAACACAAACAAAAAAAAAAAAAAAATATTCAAAAAATAAAATAAAAAAAAAAAAAACAACAAAAAACAAACCAAAAAAAAAAAATCATAAATACCAAAAACTTTTTTCAATTCACCAAAAAAAATAAAATAAAATAAATTTTATATACACCACAAGTTTCTTTCCCATTTCTTAACAACCAACCCCCCATACCCCTTTTAAAAAATCACTTTTTTCATTTTTTGATTTTCTCTTCATAAATAATTAACTTTGGTTTGTATAAACTTGCTATCCTCTTCTATATTTTTTTTTAAAATCTTTCGTGGAACAATAATACTTATAAATACCTTCCCATACTTATGCGTGCAGTTTATCACCTTTATATAAATTCTATTTGAAAATCATTTAAACAGCTAATTATAAAGCTCATCAATCGTCATCAGGCCTGCTGACATCTTTGGACTTTGGTCGTAAGTACGGCATAGCCGCAATTTTCAATAATTAAAATGCAACTAGGGTAATATTGCACCCTCAATATGGTGATAACTGTCCTCATACTTAAATGGGTTAATAAAAATTCCAAATTATAATATTCAAAAATTCGAACTTAATTATTTTGCGAACCATAATATAAATAAATCATACCACTGATTATGGTATTTGAAAGTTTTTATAAGAAACATGCATAATTAAAATTCCACATTTAATTAAGATTCAAATAATAGTATGACCCTCTAAGCATTCTTAAATTTAACTTCTTAAATTTCTTAAATATTTCGCGCCAATTCTCGAATATTTTCATAATTCGGAATTAATAATGAATTTAATTACTTTCGTGTATTCTCTAATTTTTTTGATATCCCATAATCTCAATTTTGCTTTATATTAACTTGAATATTCGCGACAATGAATTATTTTATCAGGTGTAATAACAATGACGTGAATTGTGATTGGGATTTTCCAGATTTATTAAGCGCTGTAAGGAAAATCATGGGCGGGTAGAGAGCGCGACTACGCGAACAACTTCGTAGTCAAATTATTCACAGCGACTGTTCTTCTTGTTCTGTTAATTCTATTCTGTCTTTGTATTTCATTTTAGGGACTTTCTTTTTTTTTAAGAATAAATTGTGTAAGTGGGTTGGGCATAATTGATCAAAGAACCCCCCCAGCCGATTGTTTTGCTAGCCGCACTAAGAGTCCCGCGGATCGGTTATGCCAACGCCTATATCTTGCACAAGTGACGTATTATTTATAAAATAAATTTTTATATATATATGTAAGGTGGCAATAACGCATGCACCGACGGTGTGGCATCCCTAAAGAGGGCAGGTCGGAGGTTGCCGTCATGGGAGAAAAGGGAGTCGAGCGTCAGTAGCAGAAGAAGTCGTGAGTTGTCGGTCGAGAGTGAAGTAGTCAGTCGAATCAAGTTGCAAGTCGTCAGTTGTTTAAGTTGCCTAAAGTTGTTTAAGTTGCCTACTAGAAGTCGTAAAATATAAATATCCTAAGCTATATATAAACTTAATATAATAAAACTACACAATAATCTACATTTGGGGGCTCAACCCGGCCTAAAACCAAAACACCGCAAAGTTTGTGAAATTCTAAGAAAGATTGCTTCATCCAAAAACGCATAAGTGCCAATATGAACGACGAAGAGGGAGCTACATTCTTTGAGGCAGCGGAAGAGAGACAACATCGTAGCGGTGTGCAAACTCGAGCACAGTCGCAGCGGCAGAAAAGTAACGCCATTAAACAAAATCAGTCTGAACAGATATATAACAAAATATAATGCAGCGAAAATTCTGGTCAAGGGTGCGACTCAGGAACAAACGAGATGAACAATCAGAGTCTGAAGCAGATTATCCAGTTGTTAACACTTAAAATACAGGCGGACGAAATTACTCAGAATACACGAAGCGAACCAAAAATTACAGCAGATAATTTTTCCAAAGTGCAAAGCGCAGAAATTCATAAGAAGTTAAAAGAGAGAAAGAAGAAAAGAGATGAAAGCATTCACGACTACGTTTTGAATATGAAGAAGATTGCTATGCTTGGTAAAGTAGATATGGACTCAGTTATTGGATACATAGTGGATGGCCTAGACATAAAAAATGAATACAAGTTTAATATGTACGGGTGTAAAACAGAGTACGAGCTAAAGGAAAAATACGACATATATGAACGTAAGTGTGGAAGCGAGATGCAATACAAGCAGCACGGCGTCAGACACAGTCATGGCCAAAATAACATGTCGACTACAAAAATAAATCGTTGCTTTAATTGTGGTTCGACTGAGCATGTTCGAAAAAATTGCAATGTTGAAACAAAGTGCTTCAAGTGTAATGCTTTCGGGCACATTTCGAAGAATTGCCCCGAAGTACAGTACGTCATGCAGATAGTCAAGGACAAGAGGCGCATAAAAAGCATTACGATTAATGATGTCCATATCCTTTGCTTGATTGACACGGGTTCTGATGTGTCAATTATATGTCTCTCAACGTTCAATAAAATCAAAAATGTCATCTTGAAGAAATGCTATTCAGAACTTCATGGCTTGGGAAACAAGAAAACACAACCGATTGGTATGTTTATAGCTGCAGTGCAGATTGGCAAAGATGAGGTGCAACAGAAGTTCATAGTTGTTCCCGACGGTCACATTGCTTATGAGGGATTACTAGGATTCGACTTTTTGTCAAAATGTTGCTACGAATGGAATGGAGAGGGCTACATATTTTCGACAGTGTCAGCGCGACCGAATAGCGCTGAAACAAATAAGCTAAGTATATATAACATTGTTGAAGCAGAAACTGATGTAAATGCACCTCCACAGTTTAAACAACTCATTCAGACGATGGTGGATGAATACAAACCAGCTCCTCAAGTTGCCAAATGCTCCGTTTTCCTGAAAATTGTACCAGAGGGACAAATGATACCGTTCCGCCAGCAGGCCAGTCGTCACCCGCCCGTAGAGTCTGATGCAGTCAAAAAACAAGTTGAAGAATGGCTAACCAAGGATATAGTGCGCAAATCAAACTCGAATTTTGCCAGCAGAGTGGTTGTAGTCAAGAAAAAGGATGGAAATTATCGAGTTTGCGTTGACTTTCGCCAACTCAACAATATGGTACTCAAAGATTGCTTTCCAGTGCCCTTGATGGACGATGTGTTGGAAAAACTGCAAGCGGCAAAGGTGTATACAGTAATGGATTTAGAAAACAGTTTTTTCCATGTTCCAATAGACGAAGAAAGTCGCAAGTTCACAGCATTTGTCACGAAGGAAGGACTTTTTGAATTCAATCGAGCACCATTCGGATTTTGCAATTCGCCAGCGGTCTTCATCCGTTTCATCAGTTCCATATTTCAAGACTTAATCGCTCAAGATATCATGCAACTTTATATGGATGACATTATAATTTATGCTCAGACGAATGAGGATTGCCTTCGGAAACTGAATATTGTGCTCAAGAAAGCTGCTGAGTACAAATTGATTATCAACTGGAAAAAATGCTACTTTCTTCAAAATAAGGTTAATTTTTTGGGCCATACAGTCGAAAACGGTAGAATTCTCCCAGGAAAGGAAAAATCACATACGATTCAAAGATTTGTAACACCGAAGAATATAAGAGCAGTTCAGTTCTTTTTAGGACTAACAGGTTTTTTCCGGAAGTTCATAAAAGGTTATGCACACATTGCACGTCCGTTGACTGACCTGTTAAAGAAAGATGTCGTTTTCAAATTTGAGACTGCTGAGCTAAACGCGTTCAACAAATTAAAGGATTCACTGTCCCATGAGCCAATTTTGAAAATATACTGCAGAGGTGCGCTTACAGAACTTCATACAGATGCATCCAAAGATGGCTTCGGCGCAGCATTATACATACCTTCTTGGTACGCCCTTTAAGTTGGTGACAGACTGCACCGCGTTCACGCAAACAATTAAAAAGAAGGATGTGCCACGCGAAGTTGCACAGTGGATATTACACCTTCAGGATTTTGATTTTCAGGTCGAACATCGATCTGCAGAAAAAATGAAACATGTCGATTGTTTAAGTCGATATCCCATCGATGTATTGCCCATTTCGTCGGAAATCTCAGCTCGCATGAAAGTTGCGCAACAAAAGGATCCTTACATAAAAGCAGTACTGGAAATTATTAAATCTCAACCATATGATGACTTCAAACTTAAAGGTGAAATATTGTACAAAGTCGTTGAAGGAAATGATTTACTGGTTTTACCCAAAGCAATGGAGCGAGAAATAATCACAGATAGTCATAATGTTGGACACTTTGCGCTACAGAAAACAATTCACGCTCTTCAACAGCAATTCTGGATTCCACATGTCGAAAACAAAGTAAAACAAATCATAGACAATTGCATTTCTTGTATCATCAGCAATAAGAAACTAGGAAAACAGGAGGGATATCTGCACTGTATTGAAAAAGGGGACATACCATTACACACTCTGCATGTTGACCACCTTGGACCTATGGACTCATCGGCAAAACAGTAAAAGTTTATATTCGCTGTAGTCGATGCTTTCTCAAAATTTGTATGGCTATTCAACACTAAAAGTACAGGGACAGAAGAAGTTTTAAAAAAACTTGAGGAGTGGTCGAACGTTTTTGGACAACCCCACCGCATAGTGAGCGACAGAGGAAGTGCATTTACATCAAACGCCTTTGTTGACTACATGGAACAGAATGGAATCGAGCACGTATTGACAACAACTGGAGTGGCCAGGGGTAATGGTCAGATAGAGCGAGTAAACAGGGTTATTCTTTCGATGATTTGCAAGCTGTCGGCTGAGGATCCCTCAAAATGGTATAAATTCGGGGCTCAAGTACAAAGAGCTATAAATTCGCATGTACACTGCTCAACGAAAAAAACCCCGTTTCAGTTAATGTTTGGAGTAGAGATGCAGAACAAATCAAACGACAAAATTTTATCTATGTTGGAACAGGAGCTTATTGAAAATTTTGAAAACGACAGGATGCAAATGCGTGTGGAAGCAAAGAGCCAAATAGAACAAGCGCAAAAAATTTATAAGCAGAACCATGACAAAAAACGCAAAGACGATCGTAAATACCAGCTGGGCGACCTGGTCGCAATAAAACGTACTCAGTTTGTTGCTGGTAGAAAACTAGCAACCACTTTTCTTGGACCATATGAAGTAGTTAACATCAAGCGCAACAGCCGATACGAAGTGAGAAAAGCTGCTCAGGTAGAAGGTCCCACAACAACTTCAACAAGTTCAGACAATATGAAACTCTGGAAGTACGTCGAGACCAACGAAGAACTATTGTCGTCTGGGTCAGACGACGAGGCTCAGGATGACCGAATGTAAGGTGGCAATAACGCATGCACCGACGGTGTGGCATCCCTAAAGAGGGCAGGTCGGAGGTTGCCGTCATGGGAGAAAAGGGAGTCGAGCGTCAGTAGCAGAAGAAGTCGTGAGTTGTCGGTCGAGAGTGAAGTAGTCAGTCGAATCAAGTTGCAAGTCGTCAGTTGTTTAAGTTGCCTAAAGTTGTTTAAGTTGCCTACTAGAAGTCGTAAAATATAAATATCCTAAGCTATATATAAACTTAATATAATAAAACTACACAATAATCTACATATATAATAAAATAATTTATAATTTAAAATATTAAAATATCGAATGCACTTTTTTGTATATTCAGCGCTTTTGAGTTTTTCGTTATAACGAAGTTCGTTATATCGAGGTTTCACTGTAATATGTTTGGTTATCACTAACGAATTTCATTCAATCT